>PVJD01005564.1:51189-113536 GCA_004026545.1 Mormoops blainvillei | reverse complement strand
TGTCCTGTGGAACTGAGTGTAAATAGTGGACAGTAAATGACCAGACAGAGTCCCCTTTCTAATTGCCATTCCATCTGCAAAGAATGTAAGTTCTATGAGGGCTGGCTTTGTTTTCACTGCTGTATTCTCAGCACCTGGGACTTGCACTGTGCACCTGTGCTTACTATTTCCTGAACGAGCGTGTCTGTGTGTGTGTGGGTGGGTGCGCACCTGTGCTCACAGAGAGAGCCAGTCCCACCACAGGCAGGGGATGCCCCAAGTGTGCCTCGGGTCACAGCTACTCTCCACTGCTGCCAAAGCCAGCACCCAGGCACCCTCCAGCAGCGGGAAGCTGGGTCCCTGGCCCAGTACTGCCCAGCTGGTGGGCAAGCGGGTGCAGCAGCCCAGCGTGGCCACATGGTGGGGGAAGATCCCCTTCCTCCTCCTCCTCCTTTTCTGCCTGGGCCTCACTGCTGCATCTCTCGCCATCATGAGCCATCGTGTCTGTGGGTTTTTCCCTTGAAGGCCACAGACCCCTGCAGGGTAAGCTCCTTTCCAAACTTGCTTTTGGTTCTGGTGTCTTCCCAGGTCCACCGTAGGAGGATCTTCTTGAGCGGGCATCATCCGCGGCTCACCTGGAGCTCTTTCCCTTCTCAGAAGTAGGATCCCCTCACTCCCACCTCTCCCCATCATTGCCACATGGTTTGAGGAACACCTCCCCCCGCCCCCCGCAGTCATACGGCACCTTTGCTGCAACTCAGTGTCTGCACCTGGAAGGAAAAGTCCTTAACCCCAGGCAGGTACAAGCAGCTGATTTTGTTGCCTTTGCAGTGTGTTTTGCTGAAGGCCCTGACCTGTACTGAGGATGCTGTGCAATCAGGCATGTGTTCAGTCTCTTCACTGACTGACCTCCGGCTCCTGGTTCCCTCTCAGGGTCTCCAGATTTCAGGGGACTGCTGATTTACCTGTGTGCCCGCTCAGTGCAGTGGGGCTCAAGCCCTCCTTGACAGGTGGGGCTCTCCCCTCTGCTCGCATCTCAGGAGGGTGGAATACCTGGAGGAAGTGGGCCAAGTGACCCTGGTATTTGACGCTTGACCCTTAAAGAGGCATAGAGGGTTGGCCCTAGTGGTGTTCCCACCTTTATCCAGCTTTGCAAGTTTGGGACATTTATGGAGAAACCATCGCCCTCAGTTCCAGTGCCACCTCCTCCCTGCTGCTGCACCCTGCCTGTTGGGGCACCTGGGGCTCAGGCTCCAACCCCAACCACCCACCCCGAGCCGAGCTGGAGCTGGCGTTTGCTCATCTCCTCAAGGTACAAGCTAATGGTGGGAAAGAGCTCTGTAAGCAGTGGCTGCGCAGGTAGACGGCTGCTACCACACTGCAGGGGTGTGAGCAGTGTGCCTGCAGGGGCCCTGCTCCTCATAACTCCAGCCTCCTGCTGTCATCCCCTCAGGGACTCTCCCCTCTTATCTGTAGGGGGTGTTGCTGATGGGGGAGGTTAGGGAGTTGAGGGCGGATGGGAATCCTTTTCCTGCAGTGAAAGTGGAGGGGATTTATACTCTTTCCCCTGGAGGGGTAGGGGCACAGGGACAGAGGTATAGCCCTGGTTTGTCCGCAGACTGGCCATGGGACCCCGGGTAGGTCTTCCTTTCCGGGCCCTGTGGTTTTGAGGTGGTGCCAGCTAGGAGGAGGCCACTCCTGGCCTCCTGTGACCCACTCCTCATTCACAGACTAGGTCTCTCCTCCAGCAGATAAGGCTCAAGGACACCAGCCTTTGGCCCAAGTGAGCTGAGACTTTGAGCAAGTCCCCAAACATGCTTTCCCTAAGAGGGGGTAATTGTGAGGGGTGACTGACAGGCCCCTGAATATCAAAGGACAGAGGACTAGGGGAGCCCAGTGGGTTCTGGGGTCCCAGGGAGCAAGTCCGGGGAGCATGCCAGTGCTTGGAGACTGGCGGCACACAGAGGGGTCTGGAAGCCTGTCCTGGCTGCGGGTGCTGCTCTTTGGACTAATCCCTGACCCAGCCCCCTGAAGACCCCAGAGGTGGCTCTTTCTCAGTCTTTCTGCAAACTTGAGCCTCTTCTCATGCCATTGTCTCCATCTGGTATACCCTCCCCTATAACACTATAGGTGCAAATACTACTTTGTTTCACCACTTCCAACCTTTCCCAGATTGATCTTCCAGCTGGAGAGAGCCTCTCACTCTTCCTCGTTATCCTTGCAGAGCTGAACCCTGCCCTGGAGCTGTGTGCACCAGGCTGGGGGCGCCTGGGCCAGAGTCTCTGTCTCAGTCCACGTCCCCACGTCCACGGCTCTGCCTGTACATAGCAGGCACTTCTGTCTTATAAGAATGCCAGTCCTATCAGATTGGGGCCCACCCTAATGACCTTGTTTCACCTTTTAAATATTTATTTATTTTTTAGAGAGAGGGGAAGGGAAGGAGAAAGAGAGAGAGAGAGACATCAATGTAAGAGAGAAGCATCGATCGGTTGCCTCCCATACATGTCCCAACGGGGGACCAAACCCACAACCCAGGCAGTGCCCTGACTGGCAATTGAAGCAGGGACCTTTCAGTTCATGAGCGGATGCTCAGCCAACTGAGCCATTCTGGCCAGGGCTTAATTATCTCTGTAAACACCCTATCTCCATAGATAGTCACATTCTGGATATTGGGGGTTAGGACTTTAACATGTGAATTTTGAGAGCGATAAAATTTAGCCAAAACAGCTAGTAAAGGGCAGAGCCAGGATTCAAAACCAGTCCCCTCTCTCGGGGCCACATTCTAACTAGTATACCATGAACTTAGCATGACCAGGAAGGGGTGAGCAGGCCAATGTGAATAGCTCTGGCCACAGTAGTGACCCTGATCCTAGGTAGGGATCTCCCTGGGGGTGGTTCTCAGCTCTCAGGGCTCGGAAACAGCAGCACTGCAGCTTCAGCACCAGATGGGGGAGGGTCCAGTTCAGGTGGCCGAGGAGACCAGAGATACAAATCAGGGATACACTGGGTGGGGAGCCCAGGGTGGGCTGGGCAGAAGCAGCTGCACCTAGGAGAAGGCAGGTGGTGACTGAAAGGTGGGAAGCTAGGTGACAGGTTTGTGTGTAGAGGTAAAGGGGCAGATGGAAAGGCTGCCATCAGGAGGGGCAAGCATGATGTCAGAGGCCTTCGTAGCCAAGCAAAGTATGTTAGTGAGATATAATTCACGCATCACACAATCGACCTACTTAAAGGGGACAATCCAGTGGCTTTTAGTATATTCAGCATTGTGCAACAATCACCACAATCAATTGTAGAACATTTTCATCACTTGTGAAAGAAACCCCATACCCATTAGTAATCACTCCCAATTCTTCCTGAATCCCACCCTGCCAACCCAGCCTGAGGCAAGCACACATCTTCTTTGTCTGTGTGGATTTGCCTATTCTGGGCATATATATAAATGGAAACATGCAGTATGTGATTTCTGTGACTGGCTTCTTTGACTCAGCACAGTGTTTCCAAGGTTCATCCATGCGGGACCAGGTATCAGGACTTCATTCCTTTTTATGGCTGGATAGTATTCCAAGGCACGAATACATTCCATTTTGTTTTCCATTCATCAGGTTCTGCCAGTGGAACTATAATGGATAATGCTGCTATGAGCATTTATGTACAAGTTTTTGTGTGGGCATATGATTTCATTTTTGTTGGGTAGCTACCTAGGCATGGAACTTCTGGGTCACGTGGTAACTATATAGTTACCACTTCATGGAAGACCCGGACTTCTTTCCAAAATGGCCAGATAGTCCTGATTAAACCAGGGTTTTTCAAAATAAACACTGCAAGCGAAACACTTCAACAGGTACAGTCATACAAATGAAGAGGCTTCCTGCTCATTAAAGTGGACAATAGGGGAGTCAGCTAATGAGAAGGAAGACTTAAGAGCTTCCCCTGTGCAGATGTTTCCCATCCAAGCCTCCAATATAAGATGCCTTAGTCTTTTCTATGTAGGCACAGGCTCAGGGTGGCTCTGAACAGACATGAGGAGACAGTGCTCTTAAGGTATGAATTTGGGGGCATTGGAGAGATATTCCAACATCCTGAAATGCCCTTTGCCAGTTTCTGAAATTTCATCTGCATGGGCACAGCCTTTCAAGCCATAATTAGAAATAAGGCTTAAAGACTTCTGGTCAAAATGGCAGCGTAGGTTACACGGCTCTCCTCCTCACACAACCACATCAAAATTACAACTAAATTATAGAACAACCATCACTCAGAACTGTCCAAAATTGAGGTGAATGGAAGTCTGACAACTACAGAATTAGAGAAACCACATCCATCCAGACTTGTAGGAGAGGCGGAGATGCAGAATGGGCTAGTCCCATATCCATGTGGGGTGGCTAAAACTTCAGGAGGGATATCTCGGGAACTTAAGTCCCAGCCCCAGACCAGGTTCCCCAGCCCAGGGATCCAGTCCAGGAAGATAAGTCCTCATAACTTCTGGTTGCAAAAAGCAGTGGCGATTGACTTGGTGGAAGCAACTTCTAGACTCCCAAGCAGTTCCTCTTAAAGAACCCACACACAGACTTACTCAGACTTACTCCCTCTGAGTTCCAGCACTGGGGCAGCAGCTTGAATGGCACTGGTGGCATACAGGAGGGAACTGAAGTGTATGGCATTAAACCAAGAGCTAGGGGACAGCTTTCTCCCAGACAGAAAGGCAGGCAGAGGCCATTTTCATTTTTCTGAGCCCTTCCCTGACAGAGCCACAGAGCCAACAGGTAGGTGCTATATCTGAGACTCCATCAACCTGGCTAACACTGTTTGCCATGCCCCGGAGATCCCCTCAGGTTCCATCACACCCAACTTAGAGCTGTTAACAGTGGCTTTTCCACATGAATGACTGGTCTTGGCTCAGACCTAACTTCCTAAATCCTCTCCAACAAGAAACAGCTGGCCTCAGTGAGCCCCCAACCCCCATACCTCTCGCTAAGTGGCCCCAGGACTGACACTAGCAGCAGTCAACATAGATTAACAGCTTGGCTTTGCCTGGGAATCTCCAAGCCCAACATAAGTAGAGCCATCACAGATTGCTTTACAGCTCAGGCAGGGTGGCCCCTGGCAAAATATAGGTGGGGGCTGACTTAGGCCTGTACCACCTGGGAAACCCTGGGGCCTGTGTATCCAGTAGACAGCTACAGACCACGGTGGAACACTCTCACCCTGCCCCTGCACAGCTGATCCTCCACAGAGAGTGAAGGCAGGTACTTAGTGGTCATAGCCAATCTTTGCAGCTGACTGGCCTGAGTAAATCCCTCCCTCCCAATCATCTACCAACAGTAACCAAGGCCGAACTATAAGAGGAGGGTGTACTCAGCTCATGTGCAGGGCTCACCTCGGGTATCCAACTTAGGTGATGGGGGCACTGTGCCACTGAACCCTACAGGACACATACTACATTAGGCCACACTACCAAGACGGGGAATCCTAGCAGCTTGACCTAATACATAGAAACAAACACAGGGAAGTTGCCAAAATGAGGAGACAAGGAAACATGGCCCAAGTAAAAGAACAGATCAAAACTCCAGAAAAAGAGCTAAGCAAAGGGGAGATGAGAAATCTATCAGATGCAAAGTTCAAAACACTGGTTATAAGGATGCTTGAGGAACTTAGTGGGGACCTCAACAGCATATAAAAGGCCCAGTCAGAAATGAAGGATACACTAATTGAAATAAAGGACAATTGGTGGGAAAACAATAGTAGGGCGAATGAAGTTGAGAATCAAATCAATGATTTGGAACATATAGAAGCAAAAAACAACCAATCAGAACAACAACAAGAAAAAAGAATCCAAAAAAACAAGAAGAGTTTAGGCAGCCTCTGGGACAACTTCAAGCATTCCAACATTCACATCATAGGGGTGCCAGAAGGAGAAGAGAAAGATCAAGAAATTGGAAATCTATTTGAAAAAATAATGACAGAAAACTTCCCTAATTTGGTGAAGGAAATAGACATGCAGGTCCAGGAAGCACAGAGACTCCCAAACAAGATGGATGCAAAGAGGCCCACTCCAAGACACGTCATAGTTAAAATGCCAAAGGTTAAAGATAAAGAGAGACTCTTAAGAGCAGCAAGATAAAAGAAGTTGGTTACCTAAGGCAAAGTTCCCATAAGACATTCAGCTGATTCCTTAAAAGAAACTTTGCAGGCTAGAAGGGATTGTCAAGAAATATTCAAAGTCATGAAAAGCAGGGACCTCCAGACAAGTTGCTCTACCCAGCAAAGCTATTATTTAGAATCAAAGGGCAGATAAAGAGCTTCCCAGACAAGAAAAAACTAAAGGAGTTCATCATCACCAAACCATTATTATATGAAATGTTAAAGGGACTTATTTAAGAAAAAGATCAAAATTATGAACAATAAAATGGCAATAAATACATATCTATCAACAATTGAATCCAAAAAACAAACTAAGCAAACAAGAGGAACAGAAGAACAGAGTCAGAATCACGGATACGGAGAGCATTCTGATGGTTGCCAGATGGGAGGGGGGAGGGGCAAATGGATGAAGAGGTGAGGGGATTAAGAAGTACAAATAGGTAGTCACAGAGTAGCCACGGGCATGTAAAGTACAGGATAGGAAATGGAGTAGCCAAAGAATTTACACGTATGACCCAATGGTGTGGGGATTGCCTGAGGGAATGGGGAGTGTTGGGTAGAGTGGGGCAAAGGGGGAAAAATTAGGACAGTTGTAATAGCATAATCAATAAAATTTAATTAAGACAAGAAAGAAAGAAGGCTTAAAATGCAGACTCCTGGGGAGAGAGCCCATGCATTCAGGCCGTAAATGAACACTGGGAGCAGGCTTCCCCTGTGGAAGTGGATGAGGAGGGGCAGGCAGGAGGCCCGCCTGGAAGGCATGTGTACTGGAGCCACCCTCAGGTGGGTGGATGCCTGAGAAAAGCCCTGCTGATAAATGTGGCTGTCTCCAGACCATGGCGCCCAGCCAGGCCCACATCGCCTCTACTACCCAGAAAGGAGTGTTTCCGTATTTCTCCCAATTCCCATAAATTCTCAAAAAACAAAACACAACAATGCTGGTGTCTAGGCCAAACACATTTCTTCCAAAACAGAAACAAAAATCCCTAATAAATAAGCAAACTGCCCTGATATCGCTCCCTCCCCCCAAACACACACACACACACACACACACACACACACACACACACACACACGCATGCCAATCAGTTATTGAGTGAGATCATTCCGGAAACCAGCTGGATTCTGGCAGATTCGATGTGAAAGTTGAAGTCTGTCCCTGACTGGCTGAGCACCTTTGCGGGAGTGAATTTCTCTCTCCGAGGCTCCTGTCCTCACCTCGACCAGCAGTGGAGATACTACTGCCTGCGTCAGGGCTATCAGAGGATTCAGTGAGATGGTCGAGGACAAGCACCTAGCACAGTACCCAGAGGACAGCAACATCTGTCCTCTGGCTCAGGATCCACCTTTCTGCTCTTCCCGCATCGGTCCCGTCATGTTGCATGCTGATAATGGTTGGATAATTGGTACGTGGTAACATCTGGAGAACCGTGGGCCTATCTTCTCTTACACTTTTTCGGTTTTCTTTCCTTGGGAAAGCCGATAGCTTTTGCCCGCTTGGCTCCTAGATGGGGCCAGCATCAGTCACGCTCACTGGGGATGGGCCTCGCTCCTCCGCCCTCTGCTGATGCCCGCTTGCAGGCAGAGAGCCGTTCTCCCACGCGCCGCACGAATGAATAATGAAAGAGCCCTCACACTCAGGCCCTCGCCTCTTCGCTCCCAGCCTCTGATATATTTGATCCTAGATAGCATAATTTTTCACCTAAATGTGAATGTATTTGCGAATTGATAGAAAATAGTTCTGGCTCTGGTGATATAATATAGGGCCGCCCCATCCTGGCTGCTATTTTGATTATGACTTAAATGGATGAGGCCATCAATAATTATTTTATTGAACAGGCACATAAAAAATGATTCTGAGCTAAAATCATTTCCCTGACAAAGCCTCTGTGGCACTGTGGGCAGTCGACCTTTGTAGAGCTCGGCTTGCTGAGAAGTGCTGCAGGGGCTGTTTCCTCATCCTTTGTCGCCTTCTTTGGGTTTTCCCAGGGCCCCGGCTGCAGAGGTGAGGCTGAGATGCAGGCTGCGGTGGGAAGGGGGGAATCAGACCCCCGCCATGGCACCGTAGACTTCCCACGGCACTTCCTGCATCATGGCATTCCCTGCTCAGCACAAAATTATCAGTGCGATCCCCATTTAGGGGAGGAGGATAGTGACCCTCGGAGAACTCCAGGCCACTACAGAGGTCCCCACTCGGTTATGGGCCCCCTGGTTCCTAAGGAACGAAACAGCCAGAGCAGGTGCGTCTCCGAAGCTTCTTTTCACTGACAGTTCTGCTCTCTCCAGTTGTGCTTTTTAGGGAGTAGGATGGCAGCACCTTTTCATGAAACCAGCTCCCCACTGCACCCCTTGCAGGGGAGAATCACAGTGTGCAGGCAGCTGGAGGAGAGAAGTGGGTCAAAGCCCCATTAACCAGGCACCCTGAGTGGCTCCTCAGGCTGGGCCCATCATGTCACCATGTGTGCACCGAATGCCAGCCTTTCTATGTCCCTCGCGCGGAGCCCACGCTAGGTGCTGCACAGGGTGGAGTCAGAACCACCCACGGTCCAGCTGGGGAGACCCATCCTTTCTGGAATAACACAGGGTTCCCTGAACTTCAGCCTTTTGCATTCCACCATAAATTTTAGCTTATCAACCTACCACCTATACGGTTATTTACTTGATATACTTTCTTAAGTCAACTAACATTTTAAATTTTGTCCCATCCTAAGCAATAAATCCACTAAACCACTGTTTGATGTGTTCATTCTCTTTTTCTAATGCACACTAAAAGTAAAAGCACAATTCAGATAAAAACATGCGCATCCAGGTAACAGCGAAAACCGCCTGGTAAGCACTGGGGATCTGTGAGCCAGGGTGAGGTACTAGTTGGCAGAAGCGGAGGTGCACTGGGAAGGGACAATGCGTCATCCACCTGGTCTGCCTCACCCCTCTGAAAACCAGCCTGGTCTGGATCAGCAGAGCATAAGGCCCTCAGGATGGGCCACCTGACTCTGGGTTTTGATGGGCCCTCCGAGCAAAGGCCTGGGGTGGGACAGCGTGTCACCATGTCTGCAGGGCCCCGCCCATCCCAGGGCGCTGTGGCATGGGCAACCTCAGTCTCTGATGCCCTCACCCCCACTGATCTCTTCTTTCTTTCTGGGGCTGTAATCTGCTTTCTTACTGAACTAAAGCCGTCTCCCTTCCACCCACCCACCCCTAACTTCTGCTCAGAATGGAGGCCAGCCTCCCCGCCTTTAGCTCAGATCTGGGAGGACAAACAGGCCTTTGTGTTTTCAGGGCTTGTATTGCTAATCTCCACAGGGAAAGGGCCTGAGGGGACAGAGAGAACAAACTGGGGAGCAGGCACTCAGAGGGACAAATATTCCAGAAATCTTAATGTCCTGGAGTCCAGCCTGAAATTCCTCCTGGTCTCCAGAGAGTTTCATTTCCCAGTGAGGAGCCGGTCAGGCCTCCCTGGTCCATCCCCCTCCCCCAGCCTCACTGCTTCCTCTATTCTCGTGGAACCTATTTTTCCCAGAGGCCTGGTCTCAGGGGACAGGAGCAGCCCAGACTGGGGGCCCCCTGGCTGGGACCACATGCTGAACTAGGAGTGGCCGGCCTGAGTGGACGTTTACTTGGGAGTGACCAAATGCTGGTGAACCTCGTCATTTTCCCAAGGACCAGGGAGCCTACCTGAGATCATCTAGTTCCCTCAGGACTCGAGTCAAATTCCAGGGCCTGAAGGGGCCAGGAGGGCAAAACAGGAAGGAAAGGTGGGGGGCTGCAAGAGGGCACATTCTCCCCGAAGGCACTGGAACAAAGTGAAAGAAATAGAGCCAGAGCATGCTAACGAAAACATTTCTGTGAGGTAGATCCAGCCAATGCGTGACCCCAGCCTCAAAGACACAGGTATTTTGTAAAGTGCTGAGTGGTGGGGAGGCTTAGAGCAAAGGCTGGGCTCTCTTCAGGAGGTTAGCACGGCACCCACGGTGACTATGTGTCCCCTCGGAATCCAGGGTCCCTTCGCACCATGAGGTGACTTTGTGCAAACTAAAGAAAGGGTCCCTTCCTCTGGGAGGATGCAGACTGTGCCAGGATCCTTGACTTGGTGAGTAGAACATGGCTGCGGCTCAGCCCCCACAGATCCCCGTGCTGGGGTCCGGCGTGTGCACAAGCAAGGACAGCGTGCCTTTGGCCGGGCCTGCCTCCTGGAACTCCCAGCCATGTACTCAGGACCAGCTCCTGTCCAAAGGACACAGCCTCCTACCTGCCAACTGCATGCGAAACCCGAAGTCAAAACACAAACAAACACACCCCATAAAATAAGAAAACAAACAAAAAAAACCCCAAGAAGTAGACCTGGCTGTGACAGTCACAGGCTGTGTGTCTAAGAGCCGCTGGCTGGGATGTCAGGAACCTGCATCGTTGTAGGCCCTGTGCAGAGCCCAGGGGCATGGCAGCGGGGCAGAGGGGCCAGGCTCCTCTTCACTCCCTGCAGCTGGTCACAGCCAGGTGAGGCAGGGACAGGAGACAGCGCTGCCCATGCTGAGGCAGGTGCTGAAAGAGAGACCACCCCGAGGCCCACGATTTCCAGGAGCTGTGCTCCCGGTCGGGAAACCAGCCTTGGCTTAGTGCACACAGCGCAGCTTCCTCACTGGGACTCACAGAGCCCCAGGTCTGGATGTGTGGGTGGCAGCCAGCCAGCCCTACCCAGTTCCCAGGTCAGGCCCCATGGCAGGCGTGGCAGGGGTTCAGAGCAGGATCAACGAATTTACCTGCGTCTTTCTAAAGCTGGGTGCTCTGAGAGGCTGGCCTTTTGCTCCCAGACGTAATCTGGCTAAGCAACAGGCTTCAGGGGGCCAGGTGAAAACACAAAAGGAAGGTTTCTCTGCAGCAGCCTTCTCGTTACTCCCCAGTTCTGTCTCCTTTTTCTCTCTCCATGTCCTTGTGTGTCTCTCTTCTTCCAGGCTCCCCCTTTTCTTCCTCTTGAGTCCCTTCTTTTTGTCTCCATCTGTTTCCCCTCTCTTCCCTCTTCGCGTCCATTCTTGCTTTTCCACTGCTCTGTCCTCTCTCGTCTCCTCTGGGGAGCTGAGAGATGGGACCAGGCCAGCTTGCGGGGCCACCATCCCTAGCAACCACAGTCCCACAGGGACAACGACTGCCAGGTTCTGCTGTCGCATTCAGGGTGAGGGTGGCAGTGATGGAGCCGCCACCCACAAGCTTACGCTTTGGGTTCTGTGCTTCTCCAGGGACAGGACCACTGGGATGTGGCCACCGGCAGAGGCGCGGACTCTGGCCCCCCCAGGGGGAGGCCATGTGAGAGCGCCCTGTGGTCCCTGGTAGAGGGGCAGGGCCCTGTTCTAAGGGCTTGTACACATTAAATGTCCTCACCACAACCCTGTGAGACAGGTCCTGTTATTATCCCAATTCCGGGGTGAGGGAACTAAAAAGCATGGAGAGATGACTTGACTTGCCCGTGGTCATGCAACTAGCGCTGGGCCCAGCTGGGACCTGAACCCAGGAGTCCTGGCTCTGGAACACATACTCCAAACCTCTCTGCTTTTCTGCCTCTCGCAGCCCAATTCTTTGGACCAGCCAGAGGCATTCAGCCAAACAGAGCTCCTTCACCCAGCTCATCCCCAAACGGTCCTCCCTCTTGCCAGCTGACACATGAACCTCCAGTGTTGGAAACTCAATATTTTGTCCTCTGTTCTGATATAAACCCCTACTGCAGAGGATGAATCTTTCAACCACAGTCTTATGTGAATTTGACAGAGAGGAAATATAAGGTTGATAACTCAGGGTGTCTGAAGACTGGATGTGTGGAGGGTGCTTTGCAGGGCAGAGCTTCTCAGACTGAGGTTTGTATCAGACTCTCCTGGAGGACTTGCTAAAATGAGGGCTGGGTCCTGCCGCTGGAGTTTAGAAGTCAATAAGCAGGGGTGCAATTTGCGAATTTACATTTCTCACGTTCCCAGGTGGTGATGCGGCGGCTGGCTCAGGGACTCCGCTTTGAGAACTGTTGACCTGGAGAAAAGGCCAGCTGGGTCAGCAGAGGCAGACATTTCTGTCTTCGCTGGAGACCAAAAGCAGACAGGGGAAGCTGGGGTCCCTGCAGGAGCCTGGCAGTGGTTACACAACCCCCTCCTTGGTGCGAAGTGCTCTGGGCGGCTGTGCCCAGCCATGATGAATAGCACTCATTTGAGCAGCGGCCGTGCAGTGTGGAAAGCACCTCTGTACAGATCTATTGGGTTTTTATTAACTGTTTTACTGTCATGGTTTCAAAATCAATCAAACAGTGTTGCCCTCAGGGGACTCACTGGGGTTTGAGGGCCAGGGATCCCGGTCTAAACGCAGCACAGGCCGGGCCCAGACCTGCACGGGCGCCTTGGGGTGGCCCAGAGTGGGTGGTGGTGCCTGTGTCCTTCCCCTGCTCTGGAAACAGCAAGCTTTGCCCTATCTCTGAACCAAAGCCTCAACCCCAAATCAGAACTGACTTCACACATTTGTTGATCTTTGAACCAAACCCAAATATGAATTTCTCTTATGAGCTGTGTACCAAACCTATGCTCAAAACAAAAGAGGGAGGGGAATGAAAGACCCTTAACAAACAAGTTTAAATCGGAAGAGAATCTATAATTCCCCAAACCATTAAACTCAAACGACCCTGGGACTTCAAAAGCTTTCAACCTTAACATGAGTCGACGTTCCAGTTTCCTGCCTTAGCATAAGCTAAGCCCCCGTTTTGGGCAGAGAAATGGTGCTCTAAGGCCCAGGGAGAGTAAGGTTCTCTGTACTGAATCAAGTAGTCCCAGGGAAGCCCCAGAGGGCAGTGAAGGAGGCTGCACTTCTGCCACCGACCCCACCTCCTGGCCCAACACAGGAGGCAAACTTGCTCTGGCCTCTCTCCTGAACTGAAATGTAGGGCCTCAGCCCTGGCTAGCAGCTAAACAGTGGGGTCCCAGACCTGTCTGTGGTACCGGCAATGCTGCCCCAGACAGTCCAGCCAGCACCTGCAGCGGTCCTGACCTGCACCGAGCCTCCACAGCAGACAGAAGGAGGCTAGCCTCTCCGAAGATGGGGACAGAGTCAGAGGACTGGGAGGCTTCTCATGTCTTCACAGGCCTGCAAGCATGCCAGCCTCGCCAAAGAACTCATGTGAAAGAAGTTGTGAGAACAGTGGGTGAATGGGAAGCACGTCATAAAATGTGCAATTCCTGAGGCCTTGCAACCAGCCTGGTCACCTAACTCTGATGTCCATACTTTTCTGATCCTCGAGTAGCACCCAAATGTGCCCTCATGGCTTAAAGTCCAGCTACTTGGGTTCACTATTGTTCAAATGTGGTCTCTCTTCCTACCCACTCCCACCATTCCTTCCTTTGCGCACCCTCGCCCCTCTTTGAATTCCTTCCACATGTGCCAGCACCACCTGCCTAGCTCTAGGAAAGGTGCTGCTCACAGGTGGAATGGCGCCTTGCCTTCCATTTTGATTGAGAAGTACTGCTGGGGAGTATTATTCAGCCATAAAAAGGCATGAAGCACCCTGGCTGGTGTGGCTCAGTGGATTGAGTGCCAGCCTGCAAACCAAAGGGTCACTGGTTTGATTCCCAATCAGGGTACATGCCTGGGTTGTGGGCCAGGTCCCCAGCAGGGGGCACACATTGATGTTTCTCTCCCTCTCTGTCTCCCTCCCTTCCTCTCTCTCTAAAAATAAATAAATAAAATCTTAGGGGAAAAAAAAGGAATGAAGTGCTGATACATGCATGAAACTCATAAACATCATGCAGAGTGAAAGAAGCCAGCCACTAAGATCACCCGTTTTATGATTTCACCTAAATGAAGCATCCAGAACAGGCAAATCCACAGAGACAGAAAGATTAGTGGTTTCCAGGGGCTGGGAGGAGAGGGAATGGGGAGTGACTGCTTAGTGGGAATGAGGTTTCCTTTGGGGTTAATAAAAATGTTCTAGGACTTCCGGCCAAGATGGAGCCATAGGTAGATACACTTTGCCTCCTCACACAACCAAAAGAAGGATAACAACAAATTTAAAAATGAAAAACAACCAGAACTGACAGAAAACCAAACTGTACAGAAGCCTGACAACCAAGGAGTTAAGGAAGAAACATTCATCCAGACTGGCAGGAGGGGCAGAGACAGGCAGCCGGGGAAGAGAGGATCCGCGGCAAGGCAAGCAGCTGGAGGGCCGGACGAGGTGGCAGCTGGCAAACTGGACAGTCCCACATTTGCATATAGATAAACCAGGTAGACCAACTGGGGAACGAGACAGATTGTTCAACCCAGGGTTCCAGTGTGGGAAAAGAAAACCTCAAAATCCCTGGCTATAAAAACCTGTGGAGGTTGTTGCAGTGGTAGAAACTCCCAGCCTCACAGGGGAGTTCCTTGGAGAGACCCACGGGGTCCTAGAAGGTACAGAAGCCTGCGCACCTGGGAATCAGCACCAGAAGGGCCCAATTTGCTTGTGGGTAGTGGGGGAAGTGACTAAAAGTGGGGCGACAGCTGAGCAAGTGGCACTGTTCCCTCTCTGACCCCTCGCCCACATCCAGCACCACAATGTAGTGACATGGGTTGCCCTGCCCTAGCGAATACCCCTTACAATGTAACAGGTGCGCCAAGACAAAGAAATATGGCCCAAATGAAAGAACAGATCAAAACGCCAGAAACGATACAACTAAGCAATGAAGAGATAGCCAACCTATCAGATGCAGAGTTCAAAACACTGGTAATCAAGATGCTTGCAGAAATGGTTGAGTATGGCTACAAAATAGAGGAAAGAGTGAAGGCTATGCAAAGTAAAGTAAAGAAAAATACACAGAGAACCAACAGTGAAGGGAAGGAAACTGGGACTCAAATCAAAGATTTGAAACAGAAGGAAGAAATAAACATTCAACCAGAACGGAATGAAGAAACAAGAATTCAAAAAACATGAGGAGAGGCTTAGGAACCTCTGGGACAACTTTAAATGTTCCAATATTCTAATCATAGGGGTGCCAGAAGGAGAAGAGGAAGAGCAAGAAATTGAAAACTTATTTGAAAAAATAATGAAGAAGAACTTCCCCAATCTGGCAAAGGAAATGGACTTCCAGGAAGCTCAGAGAGTCACAAAGAAGTTAGACCCAAGGAAGCACACACCAAGGCACATCATAATTACATTACCTAAGATTAAAGATAAAGAGAGAATCTTCAAAGAGCCAAGAGAAAAGGAGAGAGTTACCTACAAAGGAGTTCCCATAAGACTGTCAGCTGATTTCTCAAAAGAAACCTTATAGGAAAGAAGGGGCTGGAAAGAAATGTTCAAAGTCATGAAAGGCAAGGACCTACATCCAAGATTACTCTAATCATCAAAGCTATCATTTAGAATGGAAGGGCAGATAAAGTGCTTCTCAGATAAGGTAAAGTTAAAGGAGTTCATCATCACCAAGCCCTTATTATATGAAATGTTAAAGGGATTTATCTAGAAAAAAGAAGATCAAAACTATGAAGAGTAAAATAACAACAAACTCACAACTGTTAACAACTGAAACTAAAACAAAACAAAAGCAAACAAGTAGGACAGGAACAGAATCACAGAAATGGAGATCACATGGAGGGTTATCAGCAGGGAGAGGGGAGAATAGGGGAAAAGGTACAGGTAATATGAAGCATAATTGGTAGGTACAAAATAGACAGGGGCAGGTTAAGAATAGTATAGGAAAAGGAGAAGCCAAAGAACTTATATGTAAGACCTATGGACATGAACTAAGTTGGAGGGGGGGATGCTTGTGGGAGGGGGGATGCAGGGTAGAGGGGAATAAAGAGGAAGAAAAAATGGGACAACTGTAGTAGCATAATCAATGAAATATACATTTAAAAAAAGAGAAAAATGTTATTGAACTAGATAGAGGCGATGGTTGCACGACATTGTGAACTCACTAAATGCCACTGATTTGCACACTTAAAATGGTTAATTTTACATTATGTGAATTTTACCTCAAACAAACTAAAAGGCCTACTTGGTCCCCTTTCTCCTGCCTTTGCATGTTACCAAGGTGCTTGCAATGCCCTGTTCTAGCAGCTCCCTGAGCTCAGGAACAAAGTGTTCAGGGGATGGTCAGCACTGACTCCAGAAGACCTTGACTAAAAGCACCTGTAAGTTTGTGGGGCTTCTTCAGGGAGCGTGACCTGGAAGGAGAGAGAAAAGTGGCAAACTGTTTGGGTGGAACTAGAAGGGAGGAGGGGGAGAGGGGACTGCAGGCTGAGGAAGGCAGAAGCGAACATCTGGTGGGCCTCTGTGCCTGCCACATCCTGGCCGAGGCACTGTGCACACAGGGTCCCATCCAACTGCCCTGAAGGCTCTCAGCCTGCAGAAGAGGAGGCTAGCTCGGCAGGGGGAAGCAGGTGCCCAAGGCTGTGTGGCCAGCAGGTGGCGGTCTGGCTGGAGTCTGGGCTTCAGCCCTGGCTACCCACACTGAGGGACTCACCAGGAAGGATCCCTTGGAAATGACACTCCTCTGGGTCTGGGTAGTCCCACAAGGAGTGCTCCCACAGCCTGGCCCCGGCCTTAGTACAGCCCTGGTTCTGTTCCCCTCTGCCCTTTATAACCTGACAATGGAGCCCTCGGGCTGACCCGCCCAGCTGTATACCTAGAAACCCGGCTTCCCCGTCTGTTCTCCAGGACTGACCACACAGAGGACCGGGTGGTGGTTGTTTCAGACAGACAGCAGCTGCCTCCTGCCACTGTGACACTGTTCAGCCAGGAGAGCTGGTAGTTTCATCGGGGCCTCCTTTGATCGAAGGCAGATCAGAGGCTTGCTGTGTGGCAGGCACCACGCTGGGTGTTAGCCATGCGTCCATGTGCTCAGGGCCTTCCACCTTCTAGGCAGAGACAAACAATAAAGAGGAAGGAACAGGTCACGCAAATCTGTGCCTGGTGGTGAAGAGAAACAGGAGGGATGGGGTGAGAATAGTGGGGAGAGGGAGAGGAAAGAACATTAGATTGTTCATGGAAAGCCTTTTTGAAGAGGTAGAGTTTGCGCAGAGACCTGAATGAAACTGAGGGGAAGAGCATTTCAGGCAGAAGGAACAGTAGTTGTGTGGCCTCTGAGTAGCCAACGAACTTGGCCAAATTTAAGGAATAGCAAGAAAACCTGTGTGGCTGGCGAGGAGTGAGCAGGAACTAGGAGAGACCAACCGAAGCACCTGTGGGACAAAAGGAAGGGGGTGGCTTTGATTCCCACCTGGTGGGAGCCTTTGGGGAGGTAAGCAGAGGAGTGGCACTGACCCATTAGTCAACTGATGGTTGACAAGGACAGTACCAACAGCTGTGCGGACAGTATCTTGCAGGGGGCTAGAGAAGAAGATGGGGCACACCACTCTCTCCTCATCAGTGCTTCAGTGCTTTGGGTCCTGAAGCGTGTGCAACCTTGGAGGCTGTGAAAGAAGTGACAGTGTGTGTGGTGGTCAGAGCTGGGGTTGAAGCCCTGCTCTGCCACTTCTAGCTGCGTGACCTCGAGCAAGTCTCTTAACCTCTCTGTGTATCTGTTTCCCCATTTGCAGAGTTAAAAAAGATACTGCCTCCCTCATAAGGTTGTGAGAATTAAGTGGTAGAATGCAGGAAGCACTCAAGGTGTGCTGTTATTGTTACCTTTGGAAAGTGCAGAGGCTCCTGGTAGGAGGATGGTGAGCTAACCAGTGGCTCTACCACTAGCCCTGTCTTCTTCCCTGTGTGCAAAAAAGGATTCATTAGCATATCTTTAAAGCCCCCTTCCAACTTTAAAGGCAGAATAATTCAAATCAGTATCACTGGCATACCAGAGAAAAAGCAAAAGATTAAATACCTCTAATGGGTTCAATCTTTTCAGTGAGAGTATTTTGTCCCATTCAAGACAAAGACTAGTGTTTTTATCTTTTTTTTTTCAGTGATACTAGTATTATTTGTTCACCTGTTAGAGAAATCTAGTAGAGAATAAATTTCCATTTTATTTTTATTTCATGTAAAGTTTATTGCTCTTGGATCTGTGTTCCATGTGTCCTTGGAAAAGAAGTTGCTGGAGGAGCTCAGGATGGTCTTTCAAAAGGGGCTAGAATTCAGAAACACAGAGAGTGGAAATAAAATCCAGTTTCCAGCACAAGACTGAGGCGAACGAGTTTGATGATTTCTTTCCTTGCCCCAGAATCAATGCGAGTTAATATGGAGGTTTCCTGAAGTCAGCCAAGGGGATCACCAGGGACCATGCAGCACACCCCTAGTGGGTAGCTGGAGAAATATGGTTGCCACAGAGCTCACAGCATTTCTCAAAGCTCTAGAGTCACATGCTTATCAGGAAGAAAAGAAGGCTGGGGATAGGAGGCTGACACCATAGTCATAGCCAGGTGGAGATGGAAGGAAAAAGGAAAAAGGTATGTATTTACATACCTTGTTTAGACTTTAGGCCAGGCACTGCGTTAAATGTTTTTACATATAGGAGCCAGTGGAGGAGAAAAGGCAGGATAGTAAACAGACAATGGACCCAAATGTAGGTTGGACTATAAATCAGTTAGGGGCTTCACAGCTCATTGAACACACCTAACCCCAATGGGTTGATGGATGGTTCCAATTTTACCTAGAGGAGATCACTGGAGGCCTGACTTCAAGGTCCCTCCTTGGCCCTGAACTCATCAGCATGTGTATACCGGCCACTGGATGAATGCAGACATGGAAAGTGGGCCTGTCATACAGCTGGGAGGGAGGTCGATGCCCCAGGTGTTTCAGAGTCTCTTCTTCTCATCCAAAGAACAGACAGAACTCGATCAAAGCCAGCCTGAGGCTCAGTTCTCCACCTCCCTGTGCCGTGCCATGCTGACCAATTTAGGGCTCATGTGATCCTGGCAGGCTGGGGTCAGCTGCTGATTCTAGCACAATAGAGCACAACGGGGATGTGCTGCACCTTACATTTCAGGCTCAGAAAAATCGATTGCCTAAGTATAGAATGTGGGAAGTTGGTTTGCAGCCGGTCTTGTGTAAAAGACCTGGGAGGAAGGCGGGGGAGGGCCTGTTGACCATGAGATCAATAGAAGCCCACAGCGCGGCACAGCCTCGAAGCAGGGAAGCCTCGCCTCATGCACAACAACCTGGGCAGAACCCAGGGAATCACAGCCTCACTTTCCTCTGTGCTAGCTGACCAATTCCGGAGATTTATTTATTTCTAGATATAACAGATTAAATAGCATATCAAGATTTAAAGACTATGGAGAGAATGGCTGACCTGGTGAAGGGTCTGGGGGAGCCTGTCAAAGAACTTATTAAAGGAGCTGAAGATCCTTAACTGGAAAAGGGGGAAGAATAAGGGACATGAGTGAGCCTTCTGTTTACGAGGGGGTTGTCACAGGGTAAAGGAGAGGTATGTCCAGAGTGGCCCCAGAGGGCAGAACTGGAACTCAAAGCAATACAGGGTGTGCTGCGGTTTACCAGCTGTGTCCCATGGATGCCAGGGGGTTAAGAGGAATTCCTTGAAGAAAAAAAAAAAAAGGTGGGGTGTTCCGGAGGCAAATGAGAGGAGAAATATATGCGGTCTGTCTGGAAAAAGCCCAGTCATTATTAATATAATGAGAATAGTTTGCACAACATTGATGTAGCCTGGCAACCAAGGAGAGCGGACTGGAAGACACATGTGTGAACAATGACGACTTCACTGTACCAGTCAGTGGGGGAGGTAGGCACCGTTGAGTAAGCATGTGTACTGTGTGGCCATCGCTCTCAAAATAACTGAGCAAGTAGAGCAAGGAATCCGAATCAAATTTTGCTTTAAGCTTGAACATTCTTCTGCGGAAACTATTTGAATGATTCAGAAGGCCACAGCTATGGGCATCTGGTGATTGGCAGCTTCATCACAACAACATGCCCGCTCACGCATCACATCTTGTTCAGAGTTTTTTGGCAAAACATCAAATCACCCAGGTGACTCAGCCCCACTAAAGCCCAGATTTGGTGTCCTATGACTTCTGGCTTTTCCCAAAACTAAAATCACCTTTGAAAGGGAAGAGATTCCAGACTGTTGTTGATGAGATTCAGGAAAATACAATGGGGCAGCTGATGGTGACTGGGAGAACTGTGTGAGGTCCCAACGTGCCTACTTGGAAGGGGACTGAGGCATCACTGCCCTATGTACAATGTTTCTTGTATCTTGTATCTTCTTCAATAAATATGTCTATTTTTCGTATTACTGGTTGGATACTTTCTGGCAGATTTTATATCAATCTATACCTATATCTTTCTATAAATATATAAAATATCAAGTCCCCTTTT
Organism: Mormoops blainvillei; assembly: GCA_004026545.1. NCBI lineage: Eukaryota > Metazoa > Chordata > Mammalia > Chiroptera > Mormoopidae > Mormoops > Mormoops blainvillei. The sequence continues at coordinate 93,156 of PVJD01005564.1, read as the reverse complement.
GGAAATTCAAAGTACATACTAACATTTAGACACATATCTATGTGTCATAGATCACACAGACAAAGTCCAAAGGGGCGAGAGGGTTTGGCTTTGCCTGAGCCCCCAGAGAGCAGAACCTGGGAGTGGAGAATTTCCATGCTCTTGCTTTCTTAGGACATGCAATTCTGGGAGAGGGTCGGGGTGAGCAGAGAAGAGCCTAGATGAGGGGGCATTCATGAGCCGGCTCAGCAAAGTGCAGCTAATTGCTAGATCCCAAGGGACCATCCCTGAGAAGTCAAATTTCACTGTTTCAGGGACAAGGGGGACGAAACTCTCCATCAGGTCTTGCCTCTGACTGGTTAAAGATTTGCTTCGTGGAGGTTAATCCTAATGCATGTCTGCACTGTGCATTCGTGGGCACTAGGTATGGCCATGGTGGCAATGTCAACAGGGAGGCCCCCTGGGACGGGGGGCAAGAGGCAACATCATGAACAGGAGGCAAAGGGGCATGCTGTGTAATCGGCTGATGGCTGAGTAGGGCTGGTGGCTCCCTGAGGCTGGAGCACAGACAGGTAAGGCAGAAAGGATCTGATGGCTGTGATGTGGGGTGTGATGCTCATACAGTGAAAAGTCAGTCTCCCTCTCTCTCCTTCTCATCTCCCAGGCCCCCCAACGGAGCAGACATTGTTTTCTTGGGAAGTCTTCAAGAGACACTCTATGCTTGAACAAGCACGGATGCATATATATAAGCGCACGTGTGCATATATATATATATATTTATACATACACACACACACACACACACACACACACACTGTGAAGGTAATGTACCCATGCATGTATTTTCATATGCATGGGGGCATAGGATTACATCTGGCCCCTTTTTACATAACGATATATCTTGGAGCGCTTTCCTTATCAGTACATTTGAATGGCTGCATAGTGCTTCCTCCTGTTGATGTTCCAGAATTTCTGTAATCAGGATCCTATTAATGGACCTTTAGAATGTCCCTAATCTCTTGCTATTAATATCAGTACGGCAGTGACTATCCTTGTACAGAGATTCATTTTGCAGCCCTGGGTGTTCAACTGTAAGGAATAGCTGGGTCACAGGGAATGTGCACTGTGGTTTGACAGATGTTGCCAAACTGCCTTCCAGGGAGGTTGTGCCAATGTCACTCCCCATGGTAGCTCAGGAGCATGCTCATTTCCCTCCATCCACAGTGAAAGAGCACATCATCACAGTGTGATCTTTGCCAATATGATAGGCAGAAGGTGGTATTTCAGTGTGGTTTTAATTTTCATGTTTTAAATTATAACTGAGATTGAGCTTTTCATGTATTTAAAAGCCATTTACATTTTATTTTCTGTGAACTGTCTATATCTTTTGTACACTTTTCTTGATTTAAATGTTTGATATAAAATGGTTCAAATATACAAAAAGATACATGTGTATATTCTGTATATATATATACATGTATATATTTTATGTGTATATACACATGTATGTATATATATTTATATACAGTTGGCCCTCTGTATCCACAGGTTCCTCATCCACAGATTTAAGCAACTGTGATAGAAAATACTTGGCAGAAGAAAGTTACGCTGTTGCTTACAGGTGCAACATGTAAATGTTAGGTCCGCACAGTGTGCAGGACACAGTACAATGGCTGTGCTGCACTGAATACGTACGGGCTTTCTTTCCTGTCACCATTCCCTAAATAATACAGCTTCGCAACCATTGACATAGCAATTTACATTGCCTTAGATATTATAAGTAATCTAGAGATGACAAAGTACACAAGAAGATGTGTGTCGTTTATATGCAAATACCATGCCATTTTATGTAAGGGACCTGAGCATCTGAGGATTTTGGTAAACAAGGGGGTCCTGGAACCAAGCCCCCATGAATATTGAGATGTCTATATATAAAAAATTATAAAATATATATGCTCTTTTATTAATTAGATTGAACTATATTTGAACGTCTACAACCGATGTTGCTTTATTCAACGTTTTTGGAAGGCTTCAGTGCTGTTTATGAACACTGTCCACACTATGGTGAATAGCTGTAGTTTACTCATTTTTATTGCTATAAAATATGTTATTATATGACTATACCACACTTTATTTACCCTTTCTCCTGTCGACTGTTGCATAGATCACCTTCAAATTTTGGTTATTACAGGTTGCTAGGGACATTTGAGCACACACTTCCTGGTGCACAGGGGCAAAAGACATCCAGACTGAAATGGACACCCAGGGCCGGGTTTGCTGGGTCATGGGGTATACGCATTTTTAGAGTACAAGAAAGTATAACTTTGCCCATTTGAAAAATGGATTACCAATTTTATCACTGATTGTAGGGGTTCTCTAAACATGGAAGAAGTTAGCACTGTGTGTGATTAGGGCATATCAGGGTTTAAATGCCCAGAAAAGTCCTTCAGTAAATAAAACCTGTGTAGCTGAGCTTTTTCCTAACTACATTGACCACGAGCCCTTTTCCTCCATTGACCATCTCACAGGACTACTTGGGAAACACAGGTGTAAGGCCATTACCTGGGGACTTGGTCAAACAAGATACTGACTTCTAGGCAATTTTCAACAGTATGACAAGAGCCCCCTCTCCTCTGCCCAGGAGACCTTGAAGCTCTGAGGGGCAGAGCCTCATGAGAAGCTAGCTTGCCCTCCAGCTCCCAGTGGAAAGGCCCATCCTGATTGTGCATTCCCCACAAGCCAGGCCTGTCTGAGCATGGTCCATTCTCTCTTCAGCCTGTAACTTGCTATCGAGATCAGAGCAGAGACCTTTCTCAGAGGAAGACCAGCGGCCATCTGATTCCAAAGCCAGTCCTCGCTCCATTTCGCAATGTCCCGCTGGACTTGTTTGGATCCAGTGCCCAAGACCCAACTCTCTAGTAAGCTGGGCACCAACTTTGTCCCTGGTCCCTCTGGCCACAACCGTTTGTCCTAGTCTGTCCCCCCCGCCCCTCCCCCCCACCCCCGCTGGCTCGTGGTCTGGGCTGGCTTTTTTGACACACGTGGCCTGGCCCTCTCATGACCATGGGTGGCAGTTCTGGACCTTTCCCCTCTGGGCTCTGGGCACGTGGCATGCAATCGATGACCAGGGCAATGACAGTGATGACCACGGACAGGCTCTGTGCCAAGGGTTTTTCGAGGATCATCCCATATTATTGTCCAGAGCATCCCCATCAAGGTGCTGTCACCCTCATTTTGCAAATGAAGGAACGGAGGCTGAGGGAAATTTGGTCATTGGTCGAAGGCCGCGCAGTGGCTGAGCGGTGAAGGCAGGGCTGGAACGCCAAAGCAGGGCTCATATAGGCCTCCCCGTACACACCCGACCACGGTGGAGGGGCCAGGGGCCCACACACGTAGGAACTGCTACATGGTGACAAAGGCAAAAAGCCCAGAAAGCAGCCATTCAGCACTGAAAGGAGGCCTGTGGGAACAGGCAACCGTGCGCTGGGGAGGACCCTGGGCCTCGTCTTATGCCCTTTCCCTTCTCCCCTGCTGCTAGCTGAAGTCACAGGCCAAGCCCAGAGCCACTTGAGGTTTAGGTGAGAAAACAGCCGGGTCCCCACTGGCAGCCCTGGCTGTTGCCCTGGGCACGCTGCAAGCAAAGGACTGTGACTCCAGGGCCCCAACCTCCACGCTCCCCCGTTACCTGTGTCAACACTCTTATTTTTAAAGCCGCAGAGCCAAGGTAGAGGTTGGGCGTGGGTGATGGGGAGGGAGAAACCAGGCCCTTATCAGCGCCGGGGTCCTTGCATATGTAACAACGTCATATAATTAACAGTGAAGATCATTTACATTGTCGCTTAGCTAATTTTCATAATGTTTTCTTTATTATCAGAGGAAGAAATTAACCCAAGAATTTATTTACATAGCAGCCTCAAACAGTAACAGCTTGCTAATTGCCTGTTAGGTGATTAATAAGCTTACAGCAGATGCTAATGCATCGTGGGCCCCCGTTTCAAAGGTGCTCTTGCCGCACGCTTGTGTTTTTGGCAGCTTAATTAGTGAAATAATTATGTACTTGTTGCTCTGTCTTTCGAGCAAATACTGTCAAATGCTTAAAAGATTAAAGTGAATTATATCCTGAGAACTCACAGCGCTTAAGGATGCCCATTCTTGCTAACTTCTCTGCTAGTTGAAAAATAGAAGAGAGTAAATGAGAGAGGGGGGTCTAACATGTCAGCAGGGAGCCCTGGTGACCGGGAGCCTGCCCTCAGGCTTCCCGTCCTGGCTTTTCCCCTCGCTAACAGAGAGACCTTGAACCCTGTTTCAGTTTTCCGTCAATAAAAGGAGGGACAAATCATTGGCATGGGAAAGGGGGAGGGGAGAGCTTAGAGTCGGAAAGACTCAAGGGATTTAACAACTAAATGCAGTGTGTAGATCTCACTTGGGTTCTGACTGGAACAAGCCAGCTGTAAAAAGACATCTTTGAGATAATAGAGAAATTTGACCCTGGGCTCTGCAGCAGATGACCTTCGGAAGTCATCGTTGATTTTGTTAGATGCGTAATGGCATAATGGTGATATGAAAGGAAAATATTCTTGTCTGTTAGATCCGCATACTGAAGTGTTTAGGGCTGAATGGATATGATGTCTGCAATTTGCTTTAAAATACCCAGCCCCTTCCTGAAAACAGTGGGTCTGTAGATTAACTAAGATTGCAAAATGTGACTCCACATTGAAGCTGGATGGATGATGGGTACATTGGGGAGCGATGTAACTATTTTTTTCCACTTTTGTGTATGTTTGAAAATGTGCATAAGAGGGAAGCTAGAATGTAGAAAGGAAGGGCGTGTGAGAGCTATCAAGACGTGGGCTTTAGACTCCTGCTGCCTCTGTTCAAGTCCAGCGCTGCCACTTGCTGGTTGTGTGGTCTTGGGCAAGGACCTAAAACCTTTCTGTGCCTTGTTTTGCCATCCGTGACATGGAGGTCTACTTGTTGCTAGGACTTACTGACAATGCACGTAGGTTTTAGCATAATGTCATGTACATGGGAAGCTTTCTCTTGTCTTTGTTATTGTAATTGGTATTGTTATGACACGGCCCCACTTTTGTCACTCAGGACTAGGACTAGCACTTCATTCTTTCCAAGGCTGCAACCATGGCCCCTCCAGAACTTGATCCCGAGGTCTCGTCTTCTGGTGAAGTGTACTCCTTGCTCCTTCGGCTTCAGCCTGACTCCCAGAAGCCTCTGCCCTGAGGGCCGCTTGCTGAACTTACCCTGTAGTTAATTGCCTGGAGTTCACCTGTTGGAGGTTTTTCCACGGGGAAAATTGTGTCTGACCCTTCAGCCCCTCCCAGTCTCTGAAGCTGCACCCAGCCTTCCTGTCCCTGCCCGTCCCTACTGTTCTCTCCTGCCAGCTGCGGCTGGGGTCTGCTCAGGGCCCGTTCTCTCAGAGTCACTCCAACTTTGCAGGTGGGAGTGTGCCTGGGCTTGATGTGCCTTGGCCAGACCACTGAACCCCTGGGTGCCTTGGGTCTGGGCCTCGGCTTTCTCATCTGCAGAATGAGGGGTTTGACCACCCTCTAATGCTCAGCATCGATTCGAGAACATATGAAACCCCTGCAGCCCCAGTGCCCAGAATAGACCTCGACCCAGAGCAGGAGCTCAGCAAAGGTTTGGATATTGAGTGAATGAATGAACAACTCAATGAGAGATGGCTCCCACCTCCTCCCTCGCTGCCCTGGCCTGCGATGGCACCCCTCCCCCCACTCAACAGCCTAGGGTCCACATTCCTAATTTCCTTTAAATACCATGGACAGGGCTGCTGCCTGGGATTTGAGGTCTGGGGAGGATGGCCCAGCCTTGAAGGCGGGTTAAATCACAGCACCACACTCACCACCCTTCCATCCAATTCCTGTGCCCTCCCAGATGTAATTCTGAGCCAACACTCTGACAAAACAGGTCTACAGCTGTCTGGGGCAGAAAAAGCAAGATTTTATAAGGTGTAGGGGAGGAAGCAAGGGAGAGCCTCAAATACACATTCTCCAATGTTAACCCCTTTCAAGGCTCACCTCCTCCAGGAAGCCTACGTGGTATCCTGGTACTTACAGGGCCATCATGTTTTTATCTAGCCCCTGACCAGGAAACGTGAGCAGCAGGCTTGGTTTTTTGTCACCTCAGTAAAATCACTGCTCTGCATGTAACTGGATATAAAGGGGGACAGAAGTCACCCTTTCTTTTTCCTGCACTGACACCCAGCCCCAGCCCAGGGCTGAGCAAAGAACTCTACAGACCCAAAAAATGTCATACGAGCAAGGAATTCCAGAATCCAGACCCCTTAGCTTAGCATTTGGCGAGAAGGAAAGTGAGGCCTAGGGAGTATCACTGAGTCAAGTGGGGCCCCAGCGAGTTCTGGAGCCTGGTTCTGATCCTGCCCGGTCTGCCGCTCTTTCCAGCCCCCCGCTGCCCTGTGAAAACTGGCTGGGTGGGAGCAGGAGGGTGCTGGCACCAAAGCAGAGGCATGGAGACCTTGGTCACGCGTCCTCCAGAGTGGGGACTCCAGGGCTTGGGTGGAGCCAGGTTGAGTCAGGAAGGAGGAGGTTCTGGGATAGGGGACTTCCAGTGCTAAAACTGAAAAAGTCCTCCAAAAGCAGGATGAGTAGGTGACTTGACAATAATGTTTCTGGATAACAGCCCAACACCCTTGTCCGGCTCCTCTCCTGCCTGCCCAGCTGCGGCTGAGTGAGTCACAGCTACGGAACACCTGGCTCAAGGTGGACAAGCACTTTCTTCCTCCCCAGAATTCGACACTTGAGTGGAGGCCTTGAGAAGAAACAACATGGACAATGAGTCCCTTTACAGGCAGAGCGCAGGGCAAGGGTGCCACCAGCCCTGGCCGCGGAGAACTTCAGGGTAGCCCTGGGTATGGGCTTCCTGAGGTCTGGGGCTCAGGTCCCCTTGGATTCTTCAGCTGTTGTGGAGGCTTCCAACAAAGCTGGTTTCTGCCTTTCCCACCTCCCCAAATTGATCGACTCCCCCGATAGACTCTGGTATTATACCAGCATCCCTCATTTTTGGCATTTCCCAGAGTTGCCCATTTTCATTCATTCATCTGATTCCTGATGATGGCCGGCCTGTGGCTCCAGAGGGCAGAGACCAGGCCTGTTTCACCACCCGTGGCCAGAGCAAAGCACACTGCCTGGTGCATAGGAAGCACGATAGCTAAGTTTTTTGTTTTTTGTTTTTAAAGCACTTATGCATGCCAGTAGAACAGGGGAAGAAGACTCAATGCATGCTTAAATTAGCCAGAGTAAGTTTCTGTTGCTGCCAACCAAGTGGACCTTGAGTAATGAATGCCTTTCTTCCAAGGAGCAGCTCAGGGCCTCTCTCTGCGGGTTCATTTGTTTGCTTATTTCACATCATGAATATTGAATGCTAATGACAAGGGGAATAGAAATGCAGTGTTTGCCCTACAGCAGTGCTTCCCAAACGTGAGAGCATCAGAGGTGCCTGGGGGGCTCACCGGAACACAGTTTGCCGCCTCCCCTCGCACCCAGTTTCCGATGTAGTAGGTGGTGGCGGGGGCCCCAGCGTGCTACCTTCTAACAAGCTCCTAGGTGATTCTGCTGCTTTGCTGGGGTTGGGGACCACTCTTTCAGAACCACTGCCCTACAGGAACTAAAAACCTCTCTGGGGAGACAGGATTTCCTCAGAGTTACTATTGCAATGCATGGCAGGGAACAGAAGTATATTAGTGAGGTTATTCTGGCTCCTTAACATCTATTTCCCCTTCTTTTTTAAAAAATATATATATTTAGAGAGGGGAGAAGGGAGGGAGAAAAAGAGGGAGAGAATCATCAATGTGTGGTTGCCTCTTATGCTTCCCCTACTGGGGACCTGGCCCACACCCCAGGCATGTGCCTTGACTGGGGAATCAAACCAGTGACCCTTTGGTTTGCAGGCTGACGCTCAATCCATTGAGCTACACCAGCCAGGGCAAGACTCTTTTCTGCAGGACCAGAACAGCTTGTGATCATTTTGTCACAGTGAGGAAAGAGCTTCTGAAAATGGAGTCTATAAGGAAAAAGCAGAGGAGAGGCGTTGTGTAAGGCCTGCGGAGCCAGTCATGCCAGAGGCCAGAATTCCTTGGGCACGTCAGTTACAGGAGCCACTAAATCCCCCTTTCTGCATAAGTCATATTTTTGGGTGGGGTTTTCTGACACATAATAAAAAGCTTCCCATTTGTGATAAAGTGCTCTAGGAATTTTGAGATGGGTCATCCTTTCTGGGTCTGGGAAGATTTAGAGAAGCTTCTGATAGAGAAGTGAAAGGAGAAGGCGTCGTAGGTGTATGGCCGGGGGAGTGGAGGATATCAGCAAAGGTGTGCTGGTGGGAAAGAGCAACATGCAGAGACCAAGGTAGTGACCAGAGGGCTGACCCTAGGCCCTCAAGTGAGGAGCCTCCAGAACTTGAGCCCAGTTGGAAGAGGGCATTGCATCGCCCCAATGAGAAAGCACTTTGTCTTCCACGGTCCTCTTTCCCAGAAGAGGTCACCCCTGATGCCAGAGGTTCCCAGAGCCTGTTGGCCCCTTGGATTCAGACTTCCTGCCCAGACGGGGCAGCTGGGATGAGGTCATGACTGGGGAGAGTCTTTTATCCTCTTGCTAAGCTTTTTCTTTCAGTAGCAATTGCTGTCTTGCTTAATCTCAGAATTATCTGATTGTTACAGTCGAGTTTTCCACATTAGGCAGTGAGCCAACAAGTTACTTAACCTATAATTGCCCTTTAATGAAGCCCATCTTCAAAACTGAATTGTCAAAGGGAAACTTGTAAACACACAGCGAGGTCCAAGACCAAGCTGGCCCAGACGTCGCAGCCAGGCCCTTGACTCCTCTTTGGCGTCAGCCACATTTGTCTGCATTACTGGGACTTTATTGCCGGCTGCCACCCAGAGTAGAGGAGCCTGGTGCTTTGCAGTGGTCGCCAGAATGAGGTCAAGCCATCTGAAAGCAAGTTTGAGGGGACTTGGTTTGGGGGCACATAGTCCTCTTTGCCAAGTGCGCCCTCTTCCCTGACACCCTATGAGATATGAAAGTAACAGCTAACTTCTTGACTTGAACTTTGCAAAACCTAATCAACACCTATCTTCAGTGAAACCACATGCTGGTGGAAATGTGCTAGTGAATGGTCCACGCTGTAGAAAAAGTAGGGGAGCGAGGCTGACCTCCGAGAGTTCTCATGTAGCCTCTGTCTAGGCTGGACCTACACCGTGTTGCTCAGGTGTCTCCTCCAGGAACGTCCCGGCACATCTGAGAAGTCAGAGGTGAAGCCTCCGAGTCAAACATACTCGGACGCTTCGGGAAAACCAGGACAAGGGCAAAAATATTTATAATAGAACGCCTACTATGTGTCTGGTATTCTGTTAGGCACCTTACATACTTTATCTCATCTAATTATCAGAACAATTCTGGTAAGTCTTGTTATCCTTATTTTGGAAATGAAGAATCTCAGAGCCAGAGAGGTTAAGTAACTTGACCAATGCCACACAGCATGTGGATGTAGGAGGCACGATGTAAACTCAGCTTTGTCTAATGCCAAAGGTAGTCAATGCTCCTTGGACACTTTGATGGCCCCCTTATCAACATAATGCTGGAGTAAAGCCAATGAGAGGTACCGAGAAGAGGAACTGTGAACTAATGAATAAAACACCATGTTGCCTGAGATTTCCTTCAAAACCCCACAAGAGTGTGGTGGGGAAATACATAGGAGTAGAGGTGAAAAGACTGGTTATGGGATGATAGGTATAAAAGCTGGGCAGTGGGTAGGTACATAAAGGTTCATTGTACAATTTTGTCTATGTATGAAATTTTCCATTATGAAAAAGTTAAAAAATTCTGGTACTTACTATAGAAGTCAGTGCCCCTCCCCAGTACCCCCATTACACTCTGGACACACATCTGTCACTGCCCTGCACCCACCACATCACATGAGGGTTAGCTGTTAAACGACCTGTGTTCCTCAAAGACCGTGAGCTCCCCGAGGATGAGGGCAGTGTCTGTCTCATTCCCCTAATAAGTTTTTATAGCAGGAATACATAAAAAATGAGTCCAGTGCACAGTAGGCATTCAATAAGTGTTTGGTGAGTGAATGAAACAGCCAAAGAACTTGGCCTTGAAGCCTGGCTGGGTTTTGATAAGCATTTTAGGTGGTTGCGGGGGGCGGGGGCGGGGGAGACATGGCTTGAGCAAAGACACAAGCAGCAAGTGAGCCAAGTTCAGAGGTGAGTGAAGGGGGAAGTCTGGCCACCGCCAAAACTATAGTCGCCCCTGATAGTGCAAGCTGACACGTCCACTTTTTAATAATTTATATTTCACAGACATAGCACTGACAACATTTTTTTTTTCTTATCAGCACAGCAGGGTCAATCCCCTGCCGTGGCTGTGAAAAGTGAGGCTTTCGATTTCAGTCTCAGCTCATTAATTGAAGAAAGTTGGCTAGCTAGCGTGCGCCTGGCGGAAGGCAGCTCCAAATGGATGTCGACACATTTTTGAGGACTGGAGGAAACAAAAGAAATCAATTAAGGGGACAGCCTGGAGTTCCATTTAGGAATCTGAATCCTGATGCCTTTCCTAACAGTCTCCAGCCCAAAAGAGGGGAGAATATCCTCCTTCCAGAGGCCACCCCAAGACCAAGTGCCAGGTGGAAATTGGGGACCGAAAAGGCAAGGACAGGAGTCTAGGAGGTTTCGGCAACTGGTTGCCCTGGCAGGGCCGGGGCTGAGGCTGTGTCCTGAGGCTCCACAGGCTACACGGCGCCTTGTCTCCCGCCAGCTTTCTTGATGAAAACCACACTCCAGCTCAGCTCAGGTTGAGGCCCGAACGAAGCCTGCAGTGCTTAGCACGCCTTCAAAGGCCTTTCATGCACAGATGCATTTATTCCACGAAAGAACAAGCAGCACAGATGACGATGACAACAACATAAATGTCCGCAGCTTTACTGTTGACAAAGAGCTTCTGTGTCCCCAATCTCACCTTGCCCTCTCAACGACTCTGGGACAGAGCGAGAAATGGAGAGTGGGGCCGGAAACTGCCCAACGTGCCACCGTGGGGAGGCGTGGGCCCACGATATTTCCCTTTAGTTTGGGCATGTGGTCTTTACCAGGGCCTCAGTACTTGGACCGGGTGAGGCCCCGGTCTCCACTCCCCGCTTTCACGGCCTGCCTGCCGCTTACCATCATGTACACTCGATGAGGTTAAGAATAGGATTCTGTTGCCATATTGTCCCATTGCCTCCTAGAAATACTGGTGACTCCAATTGTCTCCTGGAAATGGAGATGATTTCCGTCTTCCGGGCCCATCTCTACCTCAGTTCTTTAAGTTATTTTGTGTCTCTGGAATATTAATCAGCCTGGGAGGACCGAAGCAAGAGATTTCTCTTAGGAGAGGCGCAATGAACATCAATGTGTCTGGCACAGTAATTCCTTTTGTCATGGCACTTTAAATTTCTCAAAGGGCTTTTGCATTTGCTGTCTAATTTGAAACAAGCAGCAGTCCCGTGAGCTGCCTGGGATGATAACGAATGCCTTCTTCCTTAAGGAGGGGAAACAGGTGCAGAGCAGCTCTGCGTCTTGTCCGACATCTTGCCTTCTGCCCTGTTCACTTTCCGAAGTTTGAAAACCATTAAGTCAATCTTTGCCCTTACTTTTAAAACGAGAATCTTGGAGAGGATGGTCGGGAGGAAGTCTTAGCCCTATTTTTAACACCTGAATTTCATTATAAAGTAGTAATTGTTACAAATGTTTAAATACTTTATTGCTTCTTTTGTTCTTCATTCTCTGTGTTTCTGAAAATGTAAGCTTTGGAATTTTTTTCCCTTTGAAGTCAAAATGTGAAATTTTAGACCTCTTGACTGTGCACAGGTGAGGTGTGGGGCCGGGGGGATAGGGAGAGTCCCTCCTTACTTCTCAGTGTGTCCTCAGAAGTCCTTTTCAGCAGAGGGGAGGGTGACCCATGCATGGGACTTGATGTGCTCCGAGTTCACGTTTACTATTCGCTCTATCATTTTGCAGCCATAGTTAATCCGTCCGTTTCCCCCACTAGGCTGTAAGCACCCTGTGTTGATAGGGAGGAAAAGGGTCACATTTTGGATTTCGGAGGAAAACCAAGACTCCAGCAGTAGTGATATTGAGGGGGAGGTTGGTGTGGGAGTTCACTGGAACAGTGACCTGTCAGGACTTGACAGCAATAACCCAGGAGAAGGGAATAAACCTTAAATAAAAACAAACGCCTGAGAGGCCAAAAGGGGGAGACAGACTTCTGGGCCTTTAGGGATGTGGGATCTGTGTCAATTTACCCAGGGAAATGGATCGTAGGAAACACAAGAAAAAACTGCATCATGAATGAAGAAAGCCGTGATGGTTTAGTTCTGAATGGATAAAGCCTCAGGTGCTGGCGGTTCAACAGATGTAACACTGGGCAGGTGGTGGCCTCTTGGAGGTTCTCGAAGCCACTGTGAAGTCCCTGGTCCTCTCGGCCTGCTAGTGGGCTGGGCCGCTGCCCCTGTCCCTTGCTGCCTGGCTCTCTCGTGGTCTTGAATGACCTAGACTACTTGGTCTCCTCATTTTTCGTGTTCTTTTTTACCTTCCACCTTATACCTGCGGTGAGATTCCCCGAGGCTACGTGAATCTCATTCAATAGCCCCTTGCGAAGCATCAAAGATACAGCAAGAGAAGCCAGAAAATGTGGTTGCTGAACCTGGTTCAGCCAATAACTACCACGTGGTATTGGGCTGGTTGCTATTCCTCTCTGAGGGTCACTTTCCCCAGAATTTAATAGTAAAGTGGTTAAGTGCTGATGCCAGTAATATCAGAGTAGCTTGCATTGGACTAACTCCCCCCAGATAAAACAGTTTTAATATATGAACAAAATATTTTTTTAAAAAACCAAAAAACCAAGTATGAAAGCATTGGAGAGCTGCCAAAATCAGGGAGGAAATGGAGTGAGATTGACCCTTGAAAGAGCATAACCTCACTGGTTATAAAGATGTGATTCATGTTTACATGCCTTTTCTCCTGAGCATACCGTACTCCTGTCTGCATGGCATGAGGTAGTCAGAACTCAAGTAGGAAAGCAGTATGGCTGATCTTAGGGGTCAGAAGTTGGAACTCAAGTCTACCAGAGGAGCTAGGACCAAGGAGAGGAATCCTGGAAAGGAGAGAGCCTCTGAGAGGAGAGCCCCAAGTATGCACGTTAAGCTACTCTCACATCCTTGACTGACCTCCAAACCGCGCGTTCATGGGGACGACATCAAGAAGCCCAGTGGAAGCATCAACTAGATGTCTGTGAAAAGTGAGCAGAGATTTCAGCTGTGGTCCATGTGCAGCTGCAGACATAGAATTTGGAATTTGAGTCCCACTAAGTTAGCAGAATAAAATCTATGTCCCAGAACTAAAGGATTTACCTAGACTATATTACATGCTTTAAGAAAGCACCAACTCCAACCTTTACAAGTTCCAAATGATCATCCAGTAACATACCCACCGGCCAGAGCAAAAATCAACATTCTTCAGAAGATAACAGAATCCAGAGTCTCCGCAGTGTATTACCCACAATGTCCAGCATAAATGCAAGGGAAAATAAGAGGATACTATGAATACCATGATGCTATCAAATTTTACCACCTAGGTGAAATGGACAAATTATTTGAAAGATAGAACTTAACCAAAATGGACACAAAAAGAGACAAAAAAATTGAACAGCTCTATACTTATGGAAGAGATTAACTTTATTATGAAAACCTTCTGAAAGAGAAATCTCCAGTCTCTGATGGATGGTCTCACTCATTAATTGTATTATAAGTTTTAGGGAAAAAATAATTCAATCTTACACAAATTCTTTCAGAAAATAGAGGAAGAGGAAATACTTTCCAGCTCATTTTATGTGCCTAACATAATTCTGATACCAAAATTGACAAAGACATAAGAAGAGAAAATTACAGATTATTATAGACTGAATGTTTGTGTCCCCTCAAAATTCAAGTGTTGAAATCCTAAACCCTAATATGATGGCATTAGGAGGTGAGATCTTGGGAGATCTCAAGAGGGCGGAGCCCTCATGAATGGGATTAGTGCCCTTATAACAGAGATGCTGAGAGCACTCCTCTGCTATATGAGGACACAGTGAGAAGGTGGCTGCCATCTATGGACCAGGAAGCAGGTTCTCACTAGACAGAGAATAGGCAAGGGTCTTACTCTTGGACTTCCCAGCCTCCAGAACTATGAGAAATAAAAGTTTGTTGTTTAAGCCTCCCAATCTATGGCATTTTTGTTATAGAAGTCTTAATGGACTAAAACATAGACCAGCCCTGGCTGGTATGGCTCAGTGGACTGAGTGTTGGCCTGTAAACCAAAAGGCCACCAGTTCGATTCCCAGTCAGGGCACATGCCTGGGTTGAGGCCAGGTTCCCAGTGGGGAGCACGTGAGGGGCAATTGTACACTGATGTTTTTCTCCCTCCCTTCCCCTCTCTTTAAAAACAAATAAAATCTTTAAAAAAATTTTTCAAATGACATAGACTAGTATTTTTCATGAACACAGATAAAAAACCTTAACAAAATATTCACAAAATAAGTCTAGCAATATCTAAGACTCATGGCTAACTGGGGTTTGTTCCAGAAATGCAAGGTTGGCTTAACATTTGAGAAACCAAACAATGTAATTTATATAATATTAAGAAAATGAAGGTGAAAAACTATATGATTATCTTCAGAAATCCAAAAGGCCTTTTGGTAAACTTCAACATTCATTCACAACAAAAAAAAAAATCTCAGGAAACTAGGAATAGAGAATAACTTTTTCAATGTCCTAAAGAATATTTACAAAAAACTCACTCTGAAAAAGGTAAGTAATGTAAAATATTAAATGCCTCCCCCTCAGATGGAAATAAGGCATGATTTCTGCCTGCTCTTGCCACTTCTCTTCAGCATCGTATTGGCAATTCCAGACGGTGCAAAAAGGTAAAAATAAATGAATAAATAAATAAATGGCATTAAAATGTGAACAAAACTGTCTTTATAGACAACCTGAATTTTTAGGTAGAACATCCTACAGAATTTACAAAGCAACTCCTAGAACTAATATGTGAATTTAGCAAGACCATAGGATTCAAGGTCTTTATACAAAATTTATTGCTTTTTATATATTAGCAGGAAGTGGAAAATATAATTTTCAAAAGTTCTTTACATTAATATCCCAAAACACAAAATACTTAGGAATAAATTTAACAATATATGAACAATGGTCATCATTAAAATGATAAAACATTGCTGAAAGACATTTAAAAACATTTTTATGAATGATGAGATAGTCCATGTTAATGAAACTTAATATTGTTAAGGTGTCAATTCTTCCCAAATTTATCTATACATCAAAGCAACCCAACCAGAATCTCAACAAATGTTTTTGTAGAAAATGACAAAAAATGTGATATTAAGAGTTACGTGAAAAAGCAAAGATATAGAATAGTCAAAATGATAGAGAAAGACAAGTTTAGAGAACGTATGTTACCTCATTCAAGATTTTCTACAAAGTTAAATCAAGACAGTGTGGTATCAGCAAACAAAGGAAAAAAGAAAGACAGATAAATGGAAGAAATTAGAAGGACCAGAAATAAACCCCATATATGTATGGGATTATTTTCTGACCCAGGTGCCAAAGCAATCTCACGGAGCAAAGAAAGCCTTTACAGCAAATATTAAACCGCTGTATAAACATATGGTGAAAATAAGCTTACACCTCTAACTCCCTCTCCACACAAATATTAATTCGAGATATATTATGGTCACAAAAGTAAAAGTTAAAACTACACAGCTTTTAAAAGAAAATATAGGAGAAAATATTTGTGACCTTGGGGTATATGCCTAGCCAATAATCATAGGAAGCTATGCTTAACATTATTGGTCATCAGGGAAATGCATTTTAAGACCCCAATGAGCTACTATTACACACACCAGAATGGTTTAAATTAAAGACACAGGGAATGTGAAATGTTGGTGGCGATGAGGGGCAACTGGAGTCCTTACACATTGCTGGTGAGAATGTAAAATAGTGCAACCACTTTAATTATCAATTTCTTATAAATTTAAATATCTGCCTTCTTGTGATCCAGCAATTCTACTCCTAGGTATTATCCGAGAGAAATAAAAACACCTGTCCACACAACAACTTGCACATGAACGCTCATTGCGGCTTTTTTCATGATAGCCCAACTCCGGAAACAGAAACATCCATAAACAGAGACACTAGATAAAGGAATGGTGACATGTTTAGATGCTGGAATAGGAGTCACCAAAAACTGGATGAATTTCACAGATGTTACGTTACGTGAAAAACAATACGCAAAAGAACAAATATAGTATGATTTCTTCTATATGAAGTTCCAGAATAGGGCACTTTCCAGTTGGTGATAGAAATCAGAAGGCAGCGCCTTTGTGTGGGTACACAAAAGAACTTTCCGAGGCAGTGGAAAGTTTTATATCTTGGTTGACATGGCATATATGTTTATCAGAAGTTACTGAGTTACATACTAAAGATAGGTGCATTTCACTGTATGTAAATTTTGCCTCAGTTAAAGACAAAACAAACAAACAAAAAAGCCCCCAAACAACTAAGGAGTTAAAAAATAATTAGGACTCCGACATCCCAGGAGCCTCGAGGGCGCAGACCTGGGGCTGGGTCTTCCAGGAGCTGCAGCCAATGTCCGCGCTTTTCCTTCTCTGATGAGCTGGAGCTGAGGAAGAAAAGGCTCAACAGATTGGGAGCGCAGGGAGTGAGCCTGCCTCTAGCTGCCTGAATGAGTCACTTCAGCTTAAGAAGCATCTATAAATTAATCCTGAAGCCTGTGTGAGCCCATCAGTATTTCATGCTGGTCATGTGTGTGCATACATGCGTGTGTGTGCATGTTTTATTTTAAGCTTCCTCCCTTCCCCTCTGCTGCCATGGCCTTCAGAAAGAATAACAACTCCCCTGGGATGATGTGTGACCTTCCCCCTATTAGAGGATAAGTTGTCTGGCCAACTTGGGCAGCCGGTAGAGGAAAGTTTCCTGGAGGGCTGCACCACCAGTTGGGTCTAAAAGGACTAATGCTTTCTTATAGCCCTCATGTCCAAGGGGCGGGGCCAGGCTGGATGACCTGGAAAAGATAAAGAGAGTCACCGAGTGAGATGGCTACCCAAATCCAGTTTAGCCCTCTCGGGAAACCCACGTCCTCCCTGGTACCAGCAACACCTTTGCGCAGCCTCTCGTCGAGCTTGCCGTGGCTCGCAAATCATGGATGATGTGCCCACAGGACAAGAGAGGAGGGGAAGGAGAAGGAAGGGGAGAACCGAGGAAATGGGACAAAACAGAGAATAAGGGGGAGGGATGTTTAAACAAACAGAAGAATGCTGTGGGGGGGGGGTGGTCGAGGCACTTGATAGGTTAGCAACAGTTTTATTGTTTTGTAGAGAATCTGGGTTTTTTTTAAATGCCCACATATTTCGGCATGAGGTGGGCTGGCCAGGTATCGGGACCCTCATTTTATAGATGGGGAAACTGAGCCCAGAAAGATTAGGGCACTTGCTCAAGTTTGCTCAAGTAGTAAAAAAGCAGAGTGGGGGTTGACCAGTTTGGGGCCCTGCAGCCCTCCTCACCCCACTCCCCAATCCTGGGCACCCTCTCGCCCCTCTGCTCCCTCACCAGCACCCAGGCCGCACAGCCTGAAACCAGATGGGAAAGCTGTTTGCAGGGCGTTGCCATGTGCAAGGTGAGGGAGCCTAGCATCCAGCCCCAGGCCTTCTTAGGAAATGTAGCTCTCATGAAACACTTGGCTTTGATGGGAAGGAAAGAAGTGGGTCTACTAATTAAAGGTTACTTAGAATTTTTTTTAGCTTTAAAAACAGAGTAGATATGTTTAATTTGGGCTGACCACAGTCACTGGGCATTTCCGCGAAGTCCAGGGTCCTGTGTGCTGAATCTCTCTGACTCTGAAAGATCTTCGGATTTTTTTCTCTCTTTCTGGTTTTGTTTTGATTTTGTTGTTGTTGTTGTTTTAAAAACTACACACCCTCTGGAGTTGAATACTTTGACTGCTTTGATGCAAAGGAAGCCAACCCTGGGATTCTAAAGTTAGACAGAAAGGAGTTGACATTGGCAAGAGCTAAACCACAATCCTCAGAAGCCTCTGTCACTGGGCCCGGATCCAAGGCCTGTGTGGTCAGCATCGTGTCATTATGTTCTCTGGGGAAAAGTAGAGACCCAGAGACCTTTGGTTATACTGCCACTGGCTCCCTGCCCCCGGACAGGGCCGCAGGTGGGACTCCGTGCCAACGAGTTGTGATCATCCCTATTCAGCCAGGGGGCCCGCTGTATACGAAATCCCATGGCAAGGCCAGTGTGCCTCCCAATCATTTCCCTAAAAGAGGACATGCCCCCTCTCCAGAAGCCATGCTATAAAGACACCTGTGGTTTTAGCTCACCCAGCAGCCTGCCCTTACTTGCTTGCCCTGACTGTAGAACTTGCCTTCCTAGAGGGAACTCTTTCCATGAGGATTGGATGGGGCTGATCCTGCCTTTTCCCTGGCCACATGACCCAGGTCTAACCAATCAAAATATCCCATCCAACCACGGTGATCCGATCCCTCCAGGGCACCTGACTCAAGTCAGGCCAATCAGAAGTCTCTCTGCCATCAGTTCTGGGTTAGCTAAACTGCCAGGGGCTTCCAATATCCATTTGCCTGGGACATGAAGAGAACCAATCTGAGGGAGAAAGAGAAAGAAAGTGAAAGAGAGAGAGGGAGAGAGAGAGACTATCATCATTTGGGTTTCTAGATGCAGCCGTGACTGAAGGCAGTTACTTCTATGACCCTATAGATCCCCCTTCCCCCTTTTTTTTTCTATAATTACTTTGGATTTTATTCCTGTGACCTGCAACTGAACAAAAACCAAGTAATCTGTTTCTTGCTCATCTCTGCTTTTCTAACACCCAGCATTCAGGGGCGGGCCTGAGAAATTAGTATCTGAACTTCCTTAGACTGGGAGGGCATAGAGTTGGGATAGGGGAGGAAAGTCCATAGCCCAGCAACTAAGAGGTCCTGCTGAGCACTTTACACAAATTATTTCAGTGGGTAATTTCATCACAACCTTGCAGTATCAGGACTATTATCTCCACTTGAAAGATGGGCAAAGTGAGGAAGAAAGGGTTCCTAGACCCAGAACAGAACATATGTCTTCAATCTGGGAGCTTCTCCGACACCTCAGAAGGTGGACTCACAGGAGGAGACTGACAGACCAGAACCCCCAGGTGACCCCTGTTTCCTGGCCCCTGGCCCTCCAGGGGAACTCACACCACAACTGTAGCTTCTTTGCTCCAGGTCCCCATTTCCCCTTGGGTGTTAGGAGGATGTGTATTGCCAGATAGTGAACACTGCAAAGGTAGAAGTATATCTCTCAGACACCAGAGTTCCCCTACCATCAGCTTTTCTCCATCACCTCATACGTCTTCTCTGCCACATGATACATCCACGCTGAATCCCCAAATTCACACCCCAGATTTCATCTGCTCAGTGGATCTAGAGCAGGGCCCAAGTGAACTTTTGCTGGGTAGAAGTGTGGGCTCTGGAGTCCAGATGTGTCATTGTACCGCATGCATTAGAAAGTTATACCCAGAGAGCAGCCCACAGCTGACAGACCCCGGCAGGGGGTATGAGCTGTTTGCGTTTTCATCAGGACTGAAATGATCTAAAGTGGCAGAATAGGAAAATCATCTAGTCCAGGCAGGGAAAATATCTGGTATGCCTGCTGCCATGCCCCCAGCCATCCTCTCGGACCCATGGGAGCCAGGGCTAATAGGCGGTGGCCCTCTTCCCTCCCGAGCCCACATGCTCCTTCAGATCCTTGCCATGCAGTGCTGCAGACAGTCCCCCTGCCCCGCAGGAGAAGGGTCACAAGTCAAGCTTACTTGCCCTCAGACCTAGGACAAGGCCCTAATTTTTGCAGTTGTGAAATGGAAAAGAGAGGTGAAAGGACTTTTCCAAGGTCAAGGAGCCCAGTTAGAAGGTGAAACCAGATCTTTTGATTTGGTCAAGTCCACCATTCCCTTCCTCCGTATGTGCTGACTCAGCACCATTAACACATGGTAAGATGCCAACCCAGTTCAAGCTATATATATACTCAACCGAAAAATAAATCAGCCAAATTGATGATGGAGCTTGGGGATGTAGAAAGAATACTCAGCTGAAATTTTACCTTTGGCCTGACCATAAACTAGCTGTGTGACCTTGGGCAAGTCAATTCACCTTTCTGGGCCTCTGTTTCTTCAACTGTTAATTGTGAGGACAAGGTGATCTTCATAATCTCTAAGATACCCTCAAATCCTAATAATCTATGATTTCATGTGAGCCACATCGTACCAGGAATTTTTTTGGCTATAAAAAAACAGAAGAAAAGAAACATCTATGTAATACAAGAAGCGACCATATAGTACAAGAAGCTGGTCTTTTATCTGTATAATTAAGGGTGAAGAAGTATGGCAGAGGAGGGAGTTCTGAATAGGTAGGGCGGCTTCCTTGTGGAGAAGAGAATTACACCTGGCCTTGAAGGACAGGCAGGTAGCCGGGGGAAACGGCGCTCAGGCAATAAGAGGAAAATAAGAGAAAGCAGGGAGATGAATGCGGGGCATACTTAGAAACAGACCAGCCTAATTGCGCAGAGGGTGGAGGGAGTCCTAGGAAAGCACTAGAGAATCAGAGATGAGAATGGAACCCGTAGGGGTTGATGCCAGGGTTGTGGGAAATGTGGGGGTGAAGTCCTAGTCTCTACAGCAGTCCCTACAGAGAGGTACAGGCTGATCTTCCTTCATTGAATAAGACACTTTGGTGCGAGTGACACAAATTCAACTCAAACTGACGTAACTGACACAGTTGATTTGTTAACTCACATAACCAAACAGCCCAAGTGTGGACTTCAACCACAGCTGAGTCCTGAGGTTCAAAAAGCTCATGGGAAAATTTGCTCTTTTCCATTTTTACTTTCTGCTGTGTTGGTTGTTGCTCATTGGTCTGGGTTTGATCACGTTCCTATCACTGAACCAATCACTAGTCAGGGGTTGGATAGAATGCTCTGATTGGCCAGGCCTGGATCACATGACTATCTCTAGGGCTATGGAGTGGATTCCTCACAAAGGAAACTTGGAAGCTGGTGATGAGACAGAAATGCTGGTTCCTGGAGAAAAGTCACAATGCTGTTGTCAAGAGAAGGAACGGATGGGTCCTGGGCCAGCAAGCCCCACAGGTGTCCAGCGTTCATGAGGCTCCCCGTGGACAAATAGGAGATGTCTTCAAGACAAAGTGAGGCCTAACAGCAATTCCGCACTGTGTCTGGAAACTCCGATGCCCAGATCTGAACCTGCTGGGGCCGCAGCAAGAGTTCTGAGAGGCGGGGATGGGGCGGAGGGCACGGGGAGCCCCTGGGCAGGCCCCATCTTTCTTAAATTAATACTTCTTGGAGAGATTCAGCAGCAGGACAGGAATTTGTTAAATTACATAAACATTATTGTGACCCATAAAATTCAATGAATCTCTGCCTGTTTACCCGGGGCTGGCTTTAATGTTTGCACAGTGTAATTTAATGTGTCAATTTGCTCTCAAATAAAAAACATCTGGTCGTCTGACATGGCAAAGAAACTGGAGAGCTGATGTTCACAACCAGCTAAAAGTCCCAATCAAGATGATGCTTAGGGAGGAAGGAAAGGCCAGGGACTCGGAGCAGGCAGCCAGAGTCTTTAGGACCCGTTCTTGGCCGGCGACAAGCCTCTGTTTGTGAGTCTGTAAGATCGGTAAATTTTATCCTAATTAGAATTAAGAAAAGCTGAGAAGAGCACATACCATTTTTAACTGGCACCCATTGTGCAATTAAATTTCCTGCGGCTGTCCCTGCCAATATTGACATTCACGTTATTGGATTTTTAACAATCTTATTATTTTGTAATTGAGAAGAGCAGGAAGAAAATTACACTTTCCTATATAGATGATCTTCTCAGCTAACATTCCCCTTTCTACAGCAGTCGGAAGGGTAAACCCTCTCCTTCCAGATTCCCTGGGGGTTAGTGGGGCTCAGGGAGGGGAGAGGTGAGACTCAAGTGAGCTTTTCCAGTGAGATCATGCATCTCAGTTTGGTCTCCACTAAACAACAGTGCCGCTCATTCCTGCAGACAGAGGAGGGGCTTGGCAGCCAGGCCCAGAGCTGCAGGCACTGATCTATCTACACAGAACAGCGTAAGGGAAGCCGAGTCTTTGAGTTTTTCAAGCCCCCACCTACCACCGGGGTGCCGCTCATCGATCCTGACTGCTGGTCCCCTACCCGAAGCTGGAGGCAGACAGAGGTGGCCCCAAGGGACCTGCAGTGATGGGAGGCTTTGTCCGTGTCCCTCTTCCATGCCCTTTTTCTTTCCCAGCACCTAAGCCCGGGCCAGGCTGAAGGAAACTGGCAGGGATGGTTTCTACTCCCCTGTTGCTCACCCCCAATAAACGTTTGAGACGTCCTGATGAAAAAGAGCTCGGCCTGGAGCCCGGGCAGCCACCCCGCTAGAAGAAGCCAAGCCTGCTTTCCTGGCCATGGAATGACGGGGTCAGAGCAAGTTCAGGTTTGGCTTTAATTGAGTAGAAGATAGTTCTTCCTTAAGGGAGCCCTGAAATAACGCTTCAGCCAGAGCAGAATGACTTCCCTTATTGTCAGAAGGGATTAGTCCGGCTGGTGTGTAAATAAAAAGTGATCCTTCGTCCCCTCTAGGACAAACAGGCCATATTTCCTTCAGATCACCAGGGACTGGGCTTGCTCTAATCAAGTCCTTGACATTTCACTAAGACTCCAGGATTACAAGTTTTCTGTGATTGAACCTTTGGTAATTACCCATTTTCCTAAACCATTGCTATTTTCCAAATCCAAAACGTTTTAGGGAAGTGGGAAGACGAGATATCTTTTCCACAGTGTGGAGAGGAGAGGCAGGTCAGGGGCGGGGATGCAGAAAGGACTGGGCTCTTTGAGGCTGAGACACCACCCTAATAAGAACCAACAGGGCGGCCCTCGGGACCCCTGGACAGTTGTTCTAATTTATTCCTCCTTCCGTTCATTTGGGGAACAGCAATTCTGAAGCCCTTGCCCGATGCCAGACACTGTGCTAGCCGCCAGGCAAAGCTGATTACGACCTGTCCCTGCCTGCTCCAAGGGTCCCCTCGGTCTAGTGGGAGAGATGAACATGGAGGCTAATAATTACAACCAAATGTCCTGAAAAGCAGTGTCGGTGTCGTAAAATCCAAAGTGAACAGCAAAAACCAAAAAACCAAAGAGAAACAAAATTTTGTCTGAAGAGGACAAGGAAGGCTCCACAGAGCAGGTGACCTGGGGTCGTGTGGAATGAGTCGGGGTTGGCCATGATAATAAAACGATAATGAACAGTTACCCCCAAATGCCACATGCTATTCTAAGGGCCCTACATGTATTAACTCACTGAGTCCCCACAACAACTTTCTGAGACAGATACTATTTTTACCCCCATTTTTAGATGGAAGCTAAAGCACTGGGAGGGGAAGCCCGATCCCAGACAAGGGAACGGCATATGGGAAAGGACACACTTTTGAGAAAGTGGGGCCCATTATGGACAGTGGAGAGGAGCTCCTTGGAGAGGTGTGAGTAAGTGACCAGCTCAGACCTGCATTTAGAAGAATGACAACATGGCAGAGGAGTCAGAGTGTGAAGAACAAGAACCCAGGGACGAAAAGCATGCTGTGATCCTTATGAAAAATAAGACTCCCTCCAGAATTCAACCACCATGTAATCTTAGCATCTCCCCACCCGCACCTGGTATCAGCTCCTGGGGAAGAAGCTGAACACACAGTCCACCCAGCTATGAGCATCAAACCTGACTTATAGCTCCCCCTCCTCACCCACCCCCATCTCCATAAGCAGACGATGGGTCAAACCCCAGGGGCGTTGTCTCACTGCTGTGAGTGGAACCACCCTTCCATCTCCTACCAGAAAGCCCTGTGGCTGGGAACAAAAGACCCCAGTCCGGAACCGACACCAGAAGAGGCAGTGTGGGAAGGTGTCTGCTGCTCTGACATACTGCAGCCACATAGAGGAAGTGTCCTTGTCTGCGGGAGGGGGGTGTTGCTTCCACATTCTTGAATGATTTTCATTTATATCTCTTCCTCTTGAATAATCCTACACACACACACACACACACACACACACACACACACACACACACAATCCTACAGCTTGTGTCCAGTCCAGACACAGATGACAAGAAGTCTTGGAAACACAGCCTAAAGAAACACTAAGCAAACTGTTCCCCAAACGAGCCCGTCTGTCATCCTGACCTTTGTAAGCTCCTCTTTAGAACTTGGGAATGCACAAATATTTACAGTGGGAGGGAAGAGAGCCAACGCCTGCCGGAGGGTCGAGGAACTGGAAGGGAGCTGGGCGTTTGTCTTTCCAGCCTCACACTCGCTATAGGGGTGCCCTCTGTAGAATCCCCAGCAGATGGTCTCCAGGGATGGGAAGGAAGAGAAAACTCCTCTGAAAAAAGCTCCTTCCATGGACCTGATCACTGGAAAGTTCTGATATGGAACAGAATCGCCTCCCAGTTACTTTGCCTCCTGGTTTTGGATGGACCTCCAGAACCTCACAGCCTGAGTCTCTTATTTCCCAAGACAGCCTTTTGAAGGCTAGAACTCAGCCTCCCTGTCTGCCTTCCACTATCTCTTCTTCCTCCATTCCTGCATTTATTCCTTGAAGGATCTCATTTGTGAGTGCCTCCCCGCTGAGTTCGCCTCCCCTCCTCAGGCCCACACATCCCAGTTGATCAGTGTCCATCTTCAAATGTGACCCCTCCCCCAATCTATCACAGCACCACAGCTGAGTTAATTTCTATGACCCGAGCCCTGGGCACTGTTCTAGCTCTTTCTTGATACTCAGAACAGCCCTGGAAAGTACGTACTCTTCTCGTTGCACTGGTATAGAAACTTTGTTTTCTGGCATAGAACTGAAAATAAGGAAATACGCAAAACAAGGCTTCCAGGAGTTTGAAGCAGAGGTCAAAGAGTTGGCCAGAGTTTTATCTACTCTTACTGTGTATTTATTGCTACAAGATTCATTTGGTATCAGGGGAACCGATTTTAAATCTTGTCTCAGCCACTTTCTAGCTGTGTGACCTTCGGCTAATTATTTAACTTCTCTAGGCCTGGGCTGACCAACTCTTCCTAGTTTGTGGGGGACTGTCCTGGTTTTATTACGTCCAGTACTGTGTCCTGGGAGACCACTCAGTCCCAGGCAAACTGGCATGGTTGGCTACCCTATGAAGTCACTTTTCTGAGTGTTGAGATAGGAATAATACTAACCTACCTTCAGTGTTGTCATGACAATTAACTGAGATAATACATGTGAAAGACCCCGCACTACAAGGGGGGACTCCCAAAAACTGGATTTTATTTATAAAAAATTGTGTATTTATTCTTATGTGCTTAAACTACAGTTACTTTCAAAGGACTCTCCATTTGATACAATACACCTATCGAGACATTTTTCCCACTGTTCAAGTCAGTTTTTGAACTCATCGATTTTGATGCCTTTTAGTGCTTCTGCCGTTTTTTGTTTCACCCCTTTCGCATGGGCAAAACATTTCCCTTTGAGGACTTTTTTCATCCTGGGAAACAAAAAAAGTTGCTCGGGGAGAGACTGGGTGAATAAGGAGGGTGAGGCAAGGAAGTCATGCCATTTTTTTGGTCAAAAACTGCTAAACACTCAATGTAGTGTGGGCAGGTGCACTCAAATTCACTGAAGCCGAATGCAGCCTCTCACAACAATGCCAGCTGGTACACTGACACAGATGGGTTCCTAGAACCCATCTGAAGGGACCCGCCCTCCAGAAGAGAATTCCTGTTTTGGGGGACCCCCTCTCGTACGCCTGACACATAGCAGATGCTCAGTTTATATCTTGTTTAATGTGAAAACCTGGTTAACTATGGCAAATTAGAAAGAAGTACAGGTCTGAGATGTGGTCATGACTAGTTTACCTGAAAAACAGTTTTTTTTAAAACATGAGAACTAAACAGGGACCCTCAGTAGAAGGTCATGTGTTCTCTGCCATGTAAATATCCCTCTGTGGTTCGATTAGGCATGGTAATTGTTAACCTTGAATGTGACTGGGGCTGACAAAAGACAAGGCTAAATTTTATGCATTACGCTGTCTGATAAGGCAGGGTGAGGTGGAGTGCATTGTGGGATGAATGCCACGCAAAATCTGACAAAGTCTTTGGTTCTTCAAGAGTGAGCATTGAGCCAGTATGGCAGAGGGAAAAGGTTCTGAACGGGTCCCAGGAGAGCCTAAATCTGCCGTTCACTCATGGGTGACTGTGAACAAATTGTGCTCACAGTGTCAGCCCTGCCTCCTCATCTGTAAAATGGGGAAGAGAAAGCAGACAAGGTCTAACAGAGATGCAGCAGAGTGGAGCAGTCCAGGGCGTGGATCCACCAGCCACCGGCGGTGTGACCTTGGGCTAGCTACCCCACCCCTCTGCTTTCTGAGTGCTCAGCAGGTAGGTATGCAGGAGCTCCCTACCATCCTTTCTGGCTGGGAGACTCTCCGATAAAATCCCTCAGTGCCCCCTCCCCTGGTCACCAAGGGTTAATGCAGCACGAGGGGTACGATCGTACTGTATATTTCCTTTCCTTCCCAAAGCCGGCTCATCACTCAGCTGGCTCATGTTGAACTTGAGGCAGACTAAAACCTCCTGATCTTTTTTATGTGAATTGCAGTCAAGCCAGGTCTCCCTCATCCTGTTCTTGTGCAATTGATTTTTGGAACCTGCATTCAAGACATTAGATTTATTGATGTTAAATTTCATCTGGTTGCTTTTGACCCAGCATTCTCGACTGTCGAGATCATCTTGAACCTTAATTCTCTCATTCCCTCCAGCTTTGAGTCATCTGCAAATTTGATGCACATGCTTTCCATGTCTTCATCCCAACTGTTGGCTTAAAAGAGCCATTTATATAGATAAAAATAGAGATGGAGATATAGGCTGCTATGCAGATCGAGAGGGGACCTTGTGTGTGAGGCCGAACCTGGGGATGTTGTCTTATGGGAAGTGGGGGCTCATGGCCCTTAACCGACATTTAAGTCTTTGCTCTGTATACCCACTTATGTGCGCTTATATCTTGCTCCTGGATCCCAGAACGTTCTCAGTGATGACAAGGGGAGTTCACCCCTCAGCCACCCTCAGTGTGGCCTCTTCTAAACTACCAAATCCACAGGGATGGTCTGAATCCCTTCCTGTCTGCACCAGATGCAACCCCAAGGCCAAGTCCCATTCTTCTCCCCTCTCATTGCTTCTCAAACTCAGACCATCCCCACCTCGGGGCCTTGCCAAATACCTTCCGTTAATCCAAGAAATCAATTTTCGCTCAAAGGTCATGGACCGCAATGTCTTAATGTGCTTCTCTCTCAGATGTTTCCATTTTAGCAGGGGCCTTCAGTGTCTGAACCGCCAGGTCAGAGCTGTGGTGGATCTGCTGTTGGCTCTGAGCTCAGTCTGCGCTCCGGGGGCATCCCACATCATGGCACAGGGCGCCCTCGCTCCTCACAGGTGTGACTGCAGCTCACCTTGAAAAGGTTCAGGGCACTCTGTTCAAGATGGCAGAAAAAGGTGAAAAAACATTCTACAAGTAATGTCTACCGAAAGTGATTTAAAATAACAAAAACCACAACAATTTCTTTTTCTCCAGGTAATTTCTTTTTCTCCAGGCAACTCTCTGGTATTGTGCAAATCAGGCGGCCACTGGTTGCAGGGCTTTCCCAAACCTGTGCCCGTTCCACACCCAGAGGCCGTCTGTGGGCATCGGGCTGAGTGCCTTCCAACCTGGAACAACCTTGGGGCTCAATGAGCTCAAGCCAACCACGCTTTGATGTCTTTGGTACCAGACCTGCCTGTCTTACCCACAGGGAAGAGTCTGATGATGATGATGGTGATGATGACGACGACGATGACGACAATGAAAGAAGCGCAGCTGCCCCTTACTTAGTGTCTACCGTGTGCCCGGTATTGTGCTTGAGCCCCTAAACAAACTATAGGTCACATTTTCAACTAACTTAGGACACAGACCTTCATTATTCTTACTTTACAGAGGAATAAACTGACACCCACAGAAATAAAGTAAAGTGCTGTGGCCATAAAAATAGCAGAATTGGAATGTGAATCCTGGTCTCTCTGATTCCAGAGTTCACTGTATCCATGGCTCTGTTTTCCCTATAGTTTTCAAAGAACTCACACTCTTCTCTTTTGAGCCAAGTCATCTTATGAGGAAGATAGAAGGTCAAGCTTACAGAGCCCCGCCCATCACTGGGCGAGTGTTGTGACCACAGTCACAGGCTTACAGGGGCCCAGCGAGCCTGGGACCCTATTCTCTGCTTGGGGTAGTGTGAACTCAGTGATTCCCATAGCATTACCCCTGCGGTTTAGAGACAGCCATGCCCAGGAGAGGGAAGCCTTCTTTGCTTTGGGAAAAGGAGGGGCAGAGGGTGGTCTTAAAAAGAAAGTTTAGTGGGTACATAATGGTTAAGCACATAGGTTCCAGTGTGGCACCAGACTTTATTACTTGTTAAACTTGACTAGATTATTTGTCTTACCTTCCTGAGCCACCATTTCCCCATTTCTAAATGGGGATAATAATAGTGCTTCAGTGAAATATGAGAGGTAAGTGAGACAATTTACATAAAGCCATTAGCACAGCCCAGGGACATGTTAAGTGCCCATGTGTGCTTGCCATTAGCACAATTGCTTTTTCACCTCCATCACTAGAATGACCTACATTTGTCAGTGTTCCCATGAGTGCTCATCCCACACGGAGGCATCCTTGTCCCCATTATACAGGCTGGGAAACTGGGTGCGGAAATGACCTAGCCAAGGGGACCTGGGAGGCAATAGGCAGAGCCAAGCCTGAGCCTCTGATACCATGGCAGCTTCCTGCCCTCGTCTTACTGCCGCTCCTCGTCTTCCCTCAGAGTCCAGATCCCCCTTTCCAGCACTTCTCAAACTTTAAACACGTGTCTCAGTCATGGGGGGCTTGTTAACCTACAGGTTCTGTCTCAGGCAGGCCTGAGGCTGCATTTTCTTTAGGCCCCCCGGGCGACGTGGATGCCGTTGGACCAGGTGCCTCATTTTGCATAGATGGGGCTATTCCCTTCATTTGATAGGGGACCCTGGAGCAGCCTCAGAGAAACAAGCAGCCAGTCCTGGGGCCTCTGGGACAAGGTGCTGCTGGAACCTTGAAGGCAGCTTCTAGCTGTCACCCCATGGGGAGGGTCTTTCAGGTCCCACTGTTTCCAAAGTGGCTACTCAAGGGAAGATGCTAAGGGGGGATGGGTTTTATGAGCCCTCCCAGCAGGGCATCTAGGCCAGGACTGCCCTCCTGCTCATGCTCTTCCTTCTGCTTCCTCCTGGCTCCTTCTGTCAGAACCTGACAGTTACAGCAAGACATTCTTATTCTCCTACTCCCAGCTCAGCTACATGACTAGGCATGAGTGCCAGCAGCCTGCAGGGGGGAGCTGACATTTGTCTTCATTGGTGTTCCCCATGTAAATGCAGCCCAGCCTCTCTCCGTGCCTTCAGCCTTTCATGAGTGAGGGGGCTCTGAACAGAGACAGGCTCACAGTCTCCCCGGGGACACACGGTGTTATTAATTCAGGTGCTGGATGGAAATGCTCCGTCTCATCAGTGGGGAAAGTGAGCTGGAGGTAAAAAAAAAAAAAAAAAAAAGGAGAACATAGGCAGTAGGGAGGGAAAGGCGGGCATCTCCACTGCACCTCAGAGGCCAACAGCGGCCTGCCCCTCCCCTTGCCCCAGTGTTTCAAACCAGCACTGCCCCAGAGGTGGTCCAGCCCAATAGAGTAAGAGCACCTGGGGGCTATAAACACTGGCTGACAGGCCCCACCCCCAGACACCTCTTTGTAATTGGCCCAGGGTGTGGCCTGTGGACATCGGGTTTTTAAATCCCCTGAATGATTCTGATGTGCAGCCCAAGGGAGAACTGGGGGGTCTAATCTTAGCTTCTCTGGGAAGCAGCCCCTGATGAGTTTCGGCCCATTATGGTTCTGATGGAAACAGCCTATAGACCTTTTACAACTTGGCCAGCCCTGCTGGATCTGCACAGCTGGATGACAGCAGAGCCCCCAAGTCAGCATCCTTTGGTTGGGAAGTGCACAAAAGGATATAAAATGTACCTTTGCATTTCTTTAAGCTCAACTCCCATGTGAGCAAGAATACGCAGCTGCTGAGCACCACGGAATCAACTCACTCAGTCATTTAACTAACATTTATGGAGCACCTGTTACAGGCAGAGAGCTGTGGGGGAGTCGAAGGCTTGTGTGATGAAGACTCTGCTCTTATCTACCTAGTGCCTAATAGGAATAGTTTAGACAAGACCATATATAACAATAATGAAACAAAACCTGGAGGTGATGGGCTATGGTATAGGGAGAGGAAGAGGTGGAGAAAATATATTCCAATACTTGGGATGTGTCAGGCAATGTCCCAGTTTACTTATCTAGGTTATGTCATTCAAGGTTGATGACAGCCCCGAAAAGGTGAAGCTATTACTCCCATTTGACAGATAAAGAAACTGATACTCAGGGAAGCCAGTGGCTTGCTCATTGTCACACAACTAATATGTGTTGAAGTCCGACTCCAACAGGGAAGTGAGAACATGCTTCTGTGAGAGGGTGAGAAATGGTTCTGGCCAGGGGACTCTCAGAGAACCTTACCCAGGAACTCGCAAACACACCATCACTGAGGTGACTTGCATAGAAGGGCCACACAAGAGGAGGCAGCGTCAGGGACAGCCATGTTCCAGGTGCAGCTGGGGAGCTACAGGAGACCAAGGCAGGGCTGGCGGGGAAGTTGAAGGAGAAGGGCTTCCCCGGGGTGGAAGTTAAGGGTGTAAGTGGAGGTGCAGTAGCGGACTGATGGCAGAGTGGGAGACTTCAGGTCAGCACTGACTGAGGAAATCAGGCGTGCGGAGCATGAGAGTCTGGCCACTTTAAGAAGGTGGACCCTCTCCTAGCATCTTTGGTTTAGGTGATGGCAGACCATAGTCTCTGCAAACACAGGGCCTGGCTGGGGGTGCATGCCCAAACCGCTCAGTGACACCCTGGGCTGGATGAGTTGGGCGAGGAGCCAGGGACTCTGTTTTTCTGACACTTATGTCCACTTGTCACCAGCTGGCTGTAATAGTCATAGTTCCTGAACATTTGCCATGGGCAGAAGTGAACCCAGGTGATTTCTCTCTGTCCTAGAAAAGATCATTTCTGGGAAGTGAAGGGAATAGAGCCAATCGTCAAAGATCAGGATGGAGGAGGGGGTGGAGGTGGCGAAGGTGGTAGTGATGGTGGTGATGACGGTGGTGGAGCTGACGATCGTGATGTGGGTGGTGGTGGTAGTGATACTGATGGTGATGGTGACAGTGCTGGTGATCATGGCAATGGTTTTGCTTGAATGACTGATGCCCAGATGGCTGTATCTCTAGCCTTTCTCCTGACTCACACTTTCAGGTCCCTTACTGTCATCCCCACTTGTCCCTTACAGGTCTATGACATTCCAAATGCCCACATCAAAACCCTTTACCTTCTCTCATTTTCCTCAGCCCACCCCGTTCCTCCTTGCTGTAACCCCTGACATGGGGAGAAGCCCCACAGGGCAGCCAGCCATCCAAGCTGGATGCCCAACAGTCAGTCAGGACTCCTCGACATCCCCTACATTCAGTTGATTGCCAAGTCCCGACGATTTGGCCTCTCAAATCTCTCTTGAAGCCCACCATCTCCCCTCCAACACTCCTGCTCCTGTCCTACTGGATACCACATCACTCTTTCTCATGGCTATGGGAAGAGCATACTGACAGACCTCAGAACACCATCTGGCCCTTCTCTAGGCTACCTTTCATCTCACTGCCAAAGGCAGCCTTCCCTGGGACAGATTCAACAATGCTGAGGCTAACCCCCATCTCCGGCTCTACAGAGAAAGGGCATGGCACTGATGGCAGGCACAAGCCAGTCCCTATCCAGCTACATGGCTCCAGCCCCCTGATGCTGCAGCTTTCTGCTTCTGCCTTGCAGATTCACTCCTCTTTCCTTGGCTCATACTAGGCCTTTTGTCTTGAACACCTTTCTTTTCTTCTCTGATGGCTACTGTCCTTCCCGGCTCCTGCGAAGCCCTCCTCCGCCCCCCACTTCAGTGGCAGAGTTGGTCTTTCCCTTTGTTGTGCACTCAGCTACAACCTGCAGCCTTGATTAACCCACTATACTGCAACTCTTTGTTTATTCATCTGCCTCCTCCGCTGTGCCGCGAGCTTCTCCAGGGAAAGGGATCTGCTTTTCCCAACTCTGCATCCTGAGGACTTAGCACAGGTAAAGACAAGGTGTTTCCTGAATCAGAGACCGGGGTTGCTAATCTCCCATATCTGTGTGGTACCTAAAACTATGCAGAGAGCTGTCTCTCCCATCATGTCATTTGGCTCCCAATTATCTTCATGCAGGGTTGCAGGTGACATTTACATTGTTTTAATGATGAAACACTGAGATCCAGCATAAAGAGTGAAGTGACTTGCTCATGGCTGCCCAGGAAGATAGTGACCAGTGGCCTAGGTTTCATTGTCTTGACTCCTGTGTGGAAACTGTGTTGATTTCACACCAAGACACTCATTTCTTTTCTCTCTAAGAGACTCTTATGGCTGAGGAGTGACTCATGAATACAACGCCTGCCTGATCTCAGCACAGGACACCTGTGTCTGGGAGGGAATAACAACTTTAGATTCCATGGTAAAGACAGGGATTGTAGAGAAGAGAAAGGAGTCACAAAATTTTGGAAGCCGGAAAGCAGATGGATAAGTGGTAACCAATATAACAGGAGATATATTAAGGACTCTTAAGCTGCTGCTGGGAAAACTGAAAACCAATTTGATTTATACAGCAGAACCATCAAAAACCTCAGGAACAAACTTCGGGTCAAGATGGAGGTGTAGGTAAACATGCTTTGCCTCCTCGCACAACTGTAGAAATAATTACAACTAGACCTCACAATAAGCATCACTCAGAGCCACCAGAAAACTGAGCTCTATGGAAGTCTGACAACCAAGGATTTAAAGAAGCCACATTCATCCCGACGGGTAGGAGGGGCGGAGACGTGCAGATGCAGTCTGGCAGCAGGACAGGCCGTTCCCACAGTCGCGTGTGGCGGATGAAAACCTGAGGGATACCTCGGGAGCAAAGGGTGCCCGCCCCAGGCCAGACCAGACAGCCCAGGGTTCCAGCCCCGGGAAGATGGATCCCCATTAGCTTCTAGCTATAAAAATCAGTAGGGATTAGGGTGGCAGAAGAAACTGCTGGATTTTCAGGAGACTCCTCTTAAAGGGCCTGCATGGATTTAGAACTTATGCAGACCCACCCCGTCTAGGATTCAGCAACAGGGCAACAGCTGGGAGGGCATCAGTGTTATATGGGGAGAGAGTGAAGTGACTGGAAACAGGGCAAATGCCAGGCAGAGGCACTGTCCCCTCCCCTAGCGCTTCCCAATGCAGAACCACAAAGCAGTGAAGAAGGTGGCCCTGCCATGGTGGTTACCTGAGTCTCCGCCCCACACAATTTAGAGCTGTCTTTTCTACAGTAGGTCACGCTACTAAGACAGGGATTCAAAGCAGCTCTGTCTAACACACAGAAACAAACAGCCAAATTGAGGAGACAAAGAAATATGGCTCAAATGAAAGAACAGAACAAAACCCCAAAAAAGAATGAAACGAAATGGAGATAACCAACCTATCAGCTGCAGTGTTCAAAACACTGGTTACCAAAATGCTCAAATAACTCACTGAGTATGGCAACAGCATAAAAAAGATCCAGGCAGAAATGAAGTTTACACTAAGTGAAATAAAGAAAAATCTACAAGGAACCAACAGTGGAGGGGATAAAACTGAGACTCAAATCAATGATTTGGAATATGAGGAAGAAATAAGCATTCAACCAGAATAGCAAGAAGAAGAAAAAAAGAATTAAAAAGAAAACAAAAAAACAACAACAAGGATAGACTAAGGAGCCTCTGGGACCTCTCCAAACTCACCAACGTCCAAATCATAGGGACGCCAGAAGGAGAAGAGGAAGAGCAAGAAACTGAAAACTTACTTGAAAAAATAATGAAAGAAAACTTTCTTAATTTGGTGAAGGAAATAGAAATACAGGTCCAGGAAGCACAGAGGGTCCT
Source organism: Mormoops blainvillei (assembly GCA_004026545.1). Lineage (NCBI taxonomy): Eukaryota > Metazoa > Chordata > Mammalia > Chiroptera > Mormoopidae > Mormoops > Mormoops blainvillei. Next base: position 58,867 of record PVJD01005564.1, on the reverse strand, counting down.
AAACAAGTTGGACCCGAAGAGAGCCACACTAAGACACATCATAATTGAAATGCCAAAAGTTAATGATAAAGAGAGAATCTTAAAAGCAGCAAGAGAAAAGCAGAGAGTTACCTACAAAGGAGTTCCCATAAGACCGTCAGCTGATTTCTCAAAAGATACTTTGCAGGCTAGAAGGGGCTGGCGAGATGTATTCAAAGTGATGAAAACCAAGGACCTACAACCTAGGTTACTCTATCCAACAAAGCTGTCATTTAGACTGAAAGGGCAGATAAAGTGCTTCCCAGACAAGGTAAAGCTAAAGCAGTTCACCATCACCAAGCCCTTATTACATGAAATGTTAAAGGGGTTTATTTAAGAAAAAGAAGAACATCAAAGCTATGAACATTAAAATGGCAACAGATTCACAACTATCAGCATCTGAATCCAAAAAGCAAACTCAGCAAACAACCAGAACGGGAACAGAATCACAGAGATGGAGAGCATTTGGGGGGTTATCAGCTGGGAGGGGGGAGGGGGAGAGTGGGGAACAGGGTGCAGGAATTAAGAAGCATAAACGGGTAGGCACAAAAAGACAGGGGGATATTGAGAATGGGATTGGAAATGGAGAATCTAAAGAACTTACGTGCACAACCCACAGACATGAACAAAGTGGGGGGACTGTTGGAAGGAATGGAACAAAGGGGGAAACCAGTACAGCTATAATAGCATAATCAACAAAATAGATTTTAAAAAATAATAAATATATAATAAAAATCAATATTTTTTTTAAAAAGCCTTGGGAACTGTCAGCATCAAGAACTTCTGGAAGCAAATAAAGGGAAGGGGCAAAAATAAGGGTTCCCACGGGAGCCTTAGAGCCCCAGACCCTTGCCTCTGTCCCTTATGCCAAGGCAGCTGTCCATTTCTTTTCATGACCAGAACCTGCAGAGAAGCGGTTCCCTGTGCCTCAAGAAGAGGGGATGAGGCACCGCTGAGGGTGGGGGTCTCTGCTGGACACAGAGAAGAAAAGAATATGTATGCACTTAATGCTGAGGTTCCGCAGCCATCTTCTCCCAGCTGCTTCCAGAAAGTTACATCTGGATTCACACCCTCCAGGTAAGATGCTGGAAGCCTCTCCTCTGGGGGAAAATGAGTAGCCCAGGAAGAAAGATACACAGGATTAAAAAATTTACTCCTCACATTTTGGTCAGAAAACTCATGGAGGTTGTAGATACCAAGCATAGTGAGGCGGTGAAGTAAGAAAGAGGAAGACATGAAACAGAGAGATGCAAAGGGAATCCTCAAAATGGTGAGTCTGGGAGCACCCAGGATGACAGCCAGTCCCAGTTGGAGAAAACCAGAAACCTCATGAAGCGCTTCTTCATAGAAATGAAACAGATAGAAAAATGGGTGTTCATTTGATAACTCCCATTAGATAACTGTTGGCTGTTTTGAATATTGAATTAATAAATTAATAGGAAATTATACAAACAACAGAAAAAATAAAATCAATTGTCAACTCCAAAGAAAACAAAAGGTGTCAGGGAAGGGGAAGGGATCCTAGTTTACTACATGAGCCAACTCTAAATAGTAGTAGTTAGTAGGTCATAACAATGTCACCATGACTATTGAACTAAACGAAGTAACTATATGATTGTATTGGAGGTTAGGACATGTGCATGTGTATATCAGGATGTGTGTGTGAGAGGAAGAGTTAAAACCCACTGTTCCATAATGGAAAGTCAATAAACAATGCCTGACATAGAAATATCAAAAAGTAGCAACCCGAACATGTTATATAGAGACGTGGGGATAAGTATTAGATGAGTCCATTTTAAAAGGCGCAAGTGCTTACCTACAAGGGAGGTGGGCTGGTGAATGTCGTTTTCCTTAACGAACTTTGTAGAAATGGCTGGCTGTTTAAACTACATGATTTTATCACTTTAATATTTTTTAAATGGTAAAGTAAATACTTAACAAAAGAAAAACAACAGAGGTAGGAAGGAAACTTGACTTGGGGTGGTGAACACACAATATTACATACAAATAATGTATTATAGAATTGTACCCCTGAAACCTGTATAATTTTATTAAACAACATTACACCAATAAACTCAATTACATTTAAAAAAAACAGAAACATGGGCATCAGAATATGACACCATTACCTCTTAGCTCTGTGGCCACAGACAAGAGGAGTAATCTCCCTGAGCCTCAGTTTTCTCATCTGTCAAATGGGGATAAAAGCATAAACCGCACATGATAGCTATGAAGCCAAAATGTCTATAACATCTGAAGCTCAAAGCACTAGTGTGCCCTCAACAGATATTTGTTGAGTATCAGTCAAGGCAGGATAATGTGCATTTCCTCTTTTTTGCCTAATAACAAATGTTCCTTCCCTACTCCATACCTGTCAGAGGTAGTTTTCATTTATTACTTTGTTGTTGCTTATCATAACTGTTAACCTCACCCTTTTCTGAGATGAAGGCAGGAAGTGGAAATTCACACATTCATAGTGAGGAGTGAAGCAGAGGGGAACTCAGTCTTTCTCCCTGAAACCTCATAAACACATCCTCAAGCTCACACCTTGTTTTGGCCTCTATCCCTGTGGCTCCCCAACCCCCCTCCCCCACAGCCACTTTCATTGCCAGTCTCACCACTCCCAGTCCTTCGGTGATCTCCTTCCCCCAGCAGGGCCCTCCTTCCTTCTCTGCCCTTGGAGACCATGACACTCTCAACCCACAAGCCCAGAGGTGGAGGCCTGAGCCAGCACGTGCAACCCGGCTGAGGGGTCCTGGAAAAGGGGCCGTGGTTTCCACCTGGACCTTTAGGTCTGCCCCCAGCTGTGCTGAAACTGCACCATATCATGTCTCCTACCCCATCCCTTTCCCAAACTTCGGCCACACGTTGACAGTTGCTTCCCGGCATCTCTACCTTGATTTCACCTGGTGTGTGAGTGGGCACTGAGCTCATCACTCACCTCTCCAACCACTCCTTTCCCTGTGATTTTTCATCCTGTCCTTGACAACTGGAAGATCATGGTGCTGTTCGGTGAAAGATGAAACACCAGGGAGGAGAGTGAACTTGAGCTTACTCGTGTCACGTTTGACATGTAGATAGATATTCAATGCACAGTTGGGCCCAGTGGTCTGGAGGTCAGAAGAGAGGCCAGAGGGTGGCAGGAGGGAGACCTGAGTGTCTTCAGACGAAGAACTAACAGAAGACTTGGATGGGGAGCAGACAGTGCAGCAGGATGGGGCGTGAGCACGGTGAGTGGGGACAGCACGCCGAGGGGCGGACCCTGCGGACACCTAAGGTTAGAGCTGGGTGCAGGGAAAGGAGCCCACCAAGGGGCTCAGGAGAGGCTCCCACAGGCACGACAGGAAACATTCCGCAAGGGCACAGCCTTGAGAGCCAAGCCAGAAAAGTGTCTTGAGAAGGGGGAAGTGGTCAACCATCTTGAGGGCTGCAGGGAGATCAGGTGAGATAGGGAGTGAATCATATTGGTGTCATGGAGGCCACGATGACCTTGATGAGGGAAGTCCCTGGGGTAGTGGTGGGGAGCCAGACCACACTGAGTGAAAGAGTGAGAGGGAGGCGAGGAAGTGGAGACAGTGAAAATTAAATAACTCTTCCCAGAAAGCTGGCCGAGAAAGAAAGAAGAGTGAGTCTGGTGGCCCAGGGATGTTTAAAGGCTGCTGGGAAGGAACCAGAAGAAATGAGTCTGGATTGGTGGAAGCCATCCTGACCCCAGCAAGGTACAAGGGCGTGCTCCCAGGCACAGGGAGATGGAGCTGACAGGGACAGGGTGAACCATGGTATGGACAGACCCCTGGGAAGGGGCAGGACTTGGTGGGGTTCCCTGTGGCAGACCAGTCTTTAAATGAGTTTTCCAAGGCCAGTGTTTATCTGGCACCTGAATCTGCCTCACTGGCACTGCTCTAGATCCTTTATGCACCTTTCTAATGCTCTGGGGGTCTCTGGGGAGTAAACATCACTACACCCGTTTTACCCATGAGAAAACTGAGGCTGATAGAAGTTAAGCATCAAGTCCATGGTCACGTGACCAGGGAGTGCCTTCCAAAGAGGAATTCCCCAAAGCACTCGCCCCCCACGGCCCTCTGCTACCGTGAACTTTGAATCAGTTGTGTACATCTGCACGAGCTCTGGCTTCAGCTCAGAATGTCGTGGTCCCTTGCCTGCCCCACAGAAGCAGACTCCTCCTTCAGGTTTTCCCAGCTTCCCTGGCCAAGCTACCTCACCCCCTGTTCCCACACCTATCTGTGCCTCTTTATGACATTGACTGTGTTGCGTTGAAAGGGCCCTTTTTCCTCTACCCCATCCCTGCCTCCGACACTGTGCTGTGAGTGCCTCGCATGCAAGGACCCTACCTTATCTGTCTTCTCTATTCCCAGCTCCCAGACAACTGCCCAGCACATAGTAGGGCCTCGAAAACCATCTGTCAGATGAGTAAATGAAAACTTTCTTTTAAAGTCAATAAGGACAAATTAAGCATTATAATAAATTATGAGGAAGGAATATTTGCACATCGTATATCTGAAAAAGGACTCATATCTAGAATATACAATGGACTCTCCAAACTCCACAGTAAACAAGAAAAGGATCCAATTAGAAAGTGAGCAAAACCCACAAAGGGACAGTCCACCAACAAAGATATATGGAGGGCAGGTAAGCACACGAAAAGATGTCCAACATCATTAGCCATGGAGGAAATGCAAATTAAAGCCACAATAGGTGGTCACTACACTGATCAGAACGGTTAAAGTAAAGCCACTGACAGAGCAGATGCTCATGAGGACACAGAAACAGGACCACGCAGACACGGCCGATGTGGACGTCAAATGGTACGACCACTCTGGAGAGGTTTGCTAGTTTCTTATAAGTCAAAACATTCGCTCACTCAGTGACCCAGTCATCACACTCCCAGACACTTAGCCCAGAGAAATGAAGATATGTCCACACAAAAGCCTGTATGTGACTGTTTTTAGAAGCTTCTTTGTAGTAGCCCAAAACTGGAAACAACGAAAATGTCTTCAACAGATGAGTGCTTAAACAAACTTGGGACACCCATACAATGGAATACTATTCAACAGTAAAAAATAAACAATATATTGAGACACATACGAATTGGATGAACTTCAAGGACATTAGCTGGGCAAAAAAATAAATAAATAAACCCAACCTCAAAGGTCACATACTGTATTATTCCATTTATATAACACTCTTGAAATGACAAGAGTACAGAAGACAAACTGGTGGTAGCCAGGGATTAGGGGTGGTTGGCAGGAAGGAGCGGTGTGGCTATAAAAAAGCAGCACAAGAGAGACCCCTGTGGTGTTGAAATAGCTCTGAACCGTAATTGCGGCATTTATATGAATTTACACACGTGATCAAATATCAGAACTATACACAAACATTGCACCAACGTCATTTTCCTGCCTTTGACATTGTACTAGAGTTATGTAAGACAGACTCGCAACCATTGAGAGAAACTGGGTGAAGGGTACACGGAACCGCCCTGTACAGTCTTTGCGACTTCCTGGGAACCTGTACTTATTTCAAAATAAATTCTTATAATTAATGAGTTAATTAATTATAGTCATAGATTATAACCCATAGTGAAGGAAGAATCCCTGAGTCTATACTGATATAAATAGATGAATGAGTGAATGAATGAATGAGTGAATGAATAATTAAATGGAAGGCAAAGACCTTACAGGAGGTTTCCAACTAACAGATGTAGAAGGAATGCTGAAATTAGAAAAGTCACCTTTTGACAAACACCATGGCAATAACTGTTTCAAGCAACAGCCATGAGTGGATGCTAAAATTGGTAGGTACAAGTACCATGAGAAACAAAATATTCATGTAGTCTCAGCATGGCTTCTCTCATGATACTTACCATTTTATGAAGGGGAAGAGAGTAACTCTGCAGTGAAGGAACATGGCAGACGCCACCTTAACCAGCGATCAAGCTCAACCGCGCCAAGGAGGGGACCCATTGTCACCTCGTCCTTCCCGACGTGACCCACTGGGAAGGACAGCATCACTCCAGTGGTAGCCAGCACTGCGTAACCTCAATGTAGTCAAGACAAAGCTCTTCGGACAAACCCGTGTTGGGGGGCATCTGCAAAATAATCAGCTGATTCCCTTAAAAAATGCCAAGGTTGTGAAAAACAAAGAAAGGCCAAGAAACTGTTCCCATTAAAGGAGACTAAAGAGACTCGGCAACCAAATGCACATGGGACCCTCGATTGGACCCTGGCTCAGAGAAAGGATATTAGTGAGAGGATTGATGAAATGGAATAACGTCTCTAGGTCAGCTGCCACTGTAGAAATGTTAGTTTCCTGATTTGACAACTGTGCTGTGGGTATAGAAGAGAATGCCTTTTTAAGTAAAGACATGCTAAAGTATTTAGAGACAAAGATCTCTAAATTTACTCTCAAGCGTTTCAAAAAATCATTTTATTTGTACACACATGTATATGTACATGCATATATGTATATATACATGTGTATAGTTTATATACATCCATATATATGTAGAGAAAGAGACTTATAAGGGAAATGATAAAAGAAATAAACAAGTGTAGTGAAATGTTAATGCTGGGAATGTCTTTGTATTATTTTTACAATATTTTTAAAAACCTGAAAGTATTTTTATGAAGTTTAAAAATATAGTAGGACTTTACACATATAAGAAATTGCTGTTACTCATCTAACTGGTAATTAAAAATGACTGCATATTTATTTCCTCAAGAAGATCACATTCAGGCCGCACCCCCACCCACATCGGGGGGATCCTGGACGTTGCCAGCTGGGGTTAGGGAGTAGAGGAGGAAGCGCGGTGGTGAACCCCACCTGCCTCCTCAGTGTGGCCACGGACTAGCAATGTCAACCCTGGTTCAGCAGGGGTGGGTGAAGGAGATCTCTCTGTGAAGCCTAATCTCCCCTAATTTTTCTCTTAATACCACTTTCTTCCAGGAGGAAGTGAAAGGCCCATTTGGACATGACCTAAACAGAAAGACAGGGTTCCCCTGCTCCCTGGGGTGCCACAGGGGGCTCAGGACAGAGCTGGGACAGGTTCGTGAGACCAACTTTAGTTCTACTCCGTAGAGGGGGCCAGCGGAGCCCTGGGATGGATCAGGGCTCTCCTGCCTCCCTGGCCTGTGCTTTGTGTCTCACTGTTCAGGGGCGAAAAGTCTGACTTCTGCTCTGCTTTAACTAGCTGGGTGTCCAGGAGCAAATCTCTTGATTTGCTCATCGTCTCACTCTCCTCGCCCATCAAGTGGGCCAATCGTTCTTGCCTCGTTTCTCTCAGGGCTGGCCTAGGAACACCTGAAGAACAGAGGGATTGATTCTCTGGAACATGATCAGATAAAGTTGTATTTTGGACCTTCAATAGGCAGGGCTCTGTGCTGGGAAAATAGAATTACACAGATGTAGGAAATCACTTTGGCCATCCTCTCAGAAGGGCGAACTATCCATTTATCCACTCATCTAGCTATCCTTCCATTCTGATTCTCCTTCCTTCCCTCCTTCCCTCCTTCCCTCCTTCCTTCCTTCCTTTTTTCCTTCCCTCTTTCCTTCCTTCCTTCCCTTCTTCCCTCCTTCCTTCCTTCCTTTTTTCTTCCCTCTTTCCTTCCCGCCTTCCTTCCTTCCTTCCTTCCTTCCTTCC
>PVJD01005564.1:0-51089 GCA_004026545.1 Mormoops blainvillei | reverse complement strand
TCCCTCTACCAATCCTTTTTCTCATTCGTTAAACATCACTTGAGCACTAGTTGGTGCCAGACACTGGGCTACAGTTTGAGGATTAAATGACGAATGAAGCAAATGCACAGGGACAGCACACAGTCTAGAAGAACAGTGCGTAACCCAAACCAGCGCACTAAGAGCATCTATGACGAATATACAAGGTGCAGTTGGAACTTGAGGATGGGGGTTGGAGTGGTGGAGGCAGCATTATTAAACATAGTAGCCCAAAAAAGGAAAGCTTGGAGAGACAGCAGAAGAACATGTTACAGACCAAGAAGCAGCGGCTGTATATTTAAAGCAACAGTGTGACCTGGGTGGGGGTGGGGTGGGTCCAGTTGGAGAGGGGACTGTGAAGGGGACGGTACAGCTGGGGAAGCGGTCAGAGGTGGAGCAGGCGGGGCCTTAGGGACTGCCAGAGACGGCATGTGCCCGGCCACCCCCAGCAATGCTATCCCAGGTCAGCCTTCTGGCCCCGGAGGAACAGAGCTTGGCGCCAAACCCTCCATGGCAAGCCAGAGTGAGGCTGCTCAGCCTGTGGTGTCTGAGGGATTGGAGGCCCAGACCGCTCAGCTCCAAGTGGGAAAGTGGGATTGGCAGGGAAGCTGCCAAGGCCACCAGTTCAGGGCTGAGCTGGGGCTGGCCAGGGAGGGCGGTGCCCAGGATTCCGGGTGGCCTGCTTGGAATTCTTGGTGGTTCCCTGCCCCTGCTTGGTTTGATGGCTGTGGCCAGGCAGGGCCCACGCCTCAGGAAACTGGGTGTTGGCTCAGTTTCTCACTGGCTTCCTAGTTGTGTGAGAGAGGCAAGTCATTTCATTTCCCCAGCCTTCGTTCCCTATCTCTGAAATGAAAGGACTGAGACTGAGATGAAACAGCCTCTAGGCTTGTCCCAGCTCTGAAATTCTCCATCTCTGGGACCCACCCTCAGGGGTGGGCATGCTCTGTGCTCCAAGTCTTTTCCTGCACAGATGGCCCAGGCACTGAACATCCCACCATGAAGTGTCTCGGCACCTTTTCTTGTTTTGTGCTCCCCTCCTGGGCCCTCAGATTTGGGGAATGGTAGTATCTTAAGCCTTGAGCCATGACCCCCCAGTTCTGTTCTGTATGTGGCCCTTCTGCACCTACTGCTCCCCAGCACCCTGCAGGTGGTCTGAGGAGCTGAGCGGACCCTGAGACACTGAGGTTTGCTGGGACAGAGGCTTCTGGGGAACATAAGGAAGAGCCTGCATTCTCAGAGGCGAGGACTTGGGGGGAGGAGGGGGGATATTGGCCGTGAGACTGCCAGAGATACACTTTGTTGATCACTCAGTTGTTCTGCTTAGGGCCTAGGAATGTGGGTTTGATGATTTCAGCTTGATCTCTTCGAGTTATTTTAAACCTAGCTACCGGCTGAGGCAGCAAATGAAAGTTACACAAATCCTCCGTCAGTAGCTAATGAAACATTCATCACTGCCATCCACCTGTCCACCCGCCTGCAAAACCTCCTGTCTCTCACCTCATAACCACTTCACCTTCCGGCCACGAGCTCTCATGGCTGAGCCAGCCACCCCGCAAGGGACTCCAAGAGTACCGCCCGAATATAGCTGGTTTCCACCCGACCGTGCTCTGTGGAGCTTCCTGTTGGGCCCGGAGCTGTGAGCTTCCTCCCGTGTCATTTCTTTTCTAGCTTTCTCCAGGCAAGGCCTCAGGCAGCCATCTACACAGGCAGCCAGTGACAGCCAAGACGCTGACCAGATATTCCCTGGCATGTGGGCCCCCGGCCCTTCCTGTGCCTTAGCTACAATCAATCGCTTTTAAGTAAAGGGGATTCCCCTCCATAGTCTGGGTGGGCCCAATTCAATGAGTCGAAAGGCCTTAAGAGCGAAATGGAGGTTTCCTGAAGAAATTCTGCCTGTGGACTGCAGTACCAACTTCTGCCCGAGTTTCCAGCCTGCCTTGCAGATTTCAGACTTGCCAACCCCCAGCAACCGTGTAAGCCAATTCCTTTACACGGAATCTCCACCTGGGTCTGTTTCTCTGGTAGAGTGTCTAACAGCAACGGGGCCAATGTCACACAGTTAGTTGGTGAGTAGGAGGGGCTTGGATTCAAATGTAGGCAGCCCAATTTCTGAACATGGCCTCTTAATCTCTAGACCATACAATTCTACTGATGTTAGCACATTGCATTCTTAGGCCTATTTTACTAAAGAGACGCAGAAAGGTTAAGTAACTCACCTAAGGTCACACAGCTTATAAACAGATGTGCTGAAATTCCAGCTCAGGTCTGTCAGATTCCAGGGCCTGTGCGCTTCCCACTATGCTCAGTGGTGTGCTGGTTAGTGATTGATAACTGGTTCTATGAAACAAAAACACTCATCCGTATCTACACACATAAATTTTATTATGAATAAGTTTATTATGAATTTTATTATTGTAAAGATTTGTAACATATGATTTATAAATAATAATAAAATATACAATACTCCTTATTATAAATTCCATCTTGTCAGTTGGTTCTTATGCTTTCATTGATTTTCCCTAAAGTCTTTTATCCACAGCCAAATTGTTATAATTGACAAATGAGTGTAGTTCCTACATGAATGCTAGTTTATATTCTCATTTACATTAATAAGTTAGATGAAAGTGAAACGATGAAGATATTTGGTGAATTTCATTTGTTTATCAATAAAATGAACAACTTTTTTGCTGAATCGAGTAAGAGCTTTTGAATACCGAAAGACTGTGTCCACATTTTTGGTGCTATTCATAATATAATGGATATAGAAGCAACACATTTTAAAATTTAATCTACATTATTAACATTTTTGCCATCATTTTCCTAAGTCTAAACAATCACCAAAACAATAGTCAAGCCCTGTTGGGCAACATTTATCCATTTCTATGGTGTAAATATTCTCACCGTGGCTGATTTCAAGCCCCCAGCATCAGTTGCCGAAGAAGGTTTGCACTGGCACACCAGCACATAGCATTTCTGTGCACGGATATAGTTCATGTGAGTAACCTCAAAGGCACAGACAACTGTAAACTGTAATAAGACAAATAAGAAATAATGAGTTTTTAGTATTCATTAGCTTGATATGAATGATAGAATTGATAATGATGTAAATAATACAATTCATTTAATTGTAAGGAGTGTTGCTCAGCGATGAAGATGTTGCCGTCAGGCAGTAGGGGGTAGAGACTGTCTGTGAGAGGTCCGGATGAGGACATGGCCTTCTGATGCACCTGTCCCAGGACTTCCAGAGGCGCTTTTTTAACACACTATCCCATTCATGTCACTCCTTTGCTAATGTTACCCTCTGATCAATTTCTACTGCCCAAGAGCCAATTCCAGACCCCTTGTAGTGCACAGGTTCTTCACCGTCTGGTTCTTGACAACCCGGAGACCTTAGCCCTAGATGCACGTGCTCCCCTCGAGTGCTCTCATCCTCCCAGCTCGCTCCTCTACCTGGAATGCTCTTCTATATCTCCATCTGGAAAATGTCTACTCATCTCTTAAAAAGCATTCAAGGGCCATCCGCCTGGTGAGGCCCCCTCGGTCTCCGGCAGGCTGTTTGTTACCCCTCCTCCAGGGGGCCTCTTATGCATCTGTCATATTATCAGCATTTATTTCCACACCTGGCCCTGCATCAGCTGGGCTATTGATGACTGGGACCATAACTCATTCACCTTTGTAGCGTCCACAGCTCGGCGCCTAGCACTGGTCAAGTGCTCAAAAGTGGTTAATTGATCCAACGCATGTGACAGAGGTATTCAGATCATGTTTCTAAATGCTCAAGAACTCCACAGAGATGTTTCTGAGGGAATCCAAGGCTGACGAGAAAGCCCAGTGGGAGGAGCTCGGAAAGTCAAAACAAGGTGTTAGGAAAAAGGAGGAATCGGTGAATGAGAAAGAGGTCCCGGAAATTAAAATTATTATTGCCAAAAGCTGTAAAAATTAGTAGAAAGGTTGGAATACAAAGTGAAGAAAATCTTCCAGAACATTGAGCAAATCACATAAAATATGAGAGAGAAATACTTAAACAGGATCAATTCAGAGAGTTCAACATTTAACTACCAGTAGGAGTTCCAGAGCAAGAAAAGAAAGAAGATGGAGGAGAGAGAATTATCAGAATAAGAACATTTTTAAAAATCCCCAGAGACTAAAAAGGACAGAGAGGTTAAGTGACTTGCTGAAAACCCAAAATGGTAAAGTGTGATATTTGACCCGGCAGTCTCATGCGGGAGACTGGGATTTTAGCCTCTTCGCTACATTCCCTCTGTAAGTGCTAAATGTAAACGGTTTGAGCCTGGAATTCTATGCACTATGCACAGCCAAACTCTCAGTCAAGGGTGAAGGTAAGAAATGCCTCATTTTCAGACATTCAAGGACTCAGAAATTCCCTCCCATCTGCCTTTCTGAGAAGTTATTTAAATATGTATCCCAGCAAAGCAACTTGGAAACTGTGAAGGATAAAATTTTAGGATCAAAAATGGTAGAATCAATCCAGAGATCTAATGAAAAGGAATTCCAGGACTACTAGCATGCAGCTAGCCCAGAAAACCCTCTGAACAAACCCGGAGAGTATCAGAGATTCTCTCTCCTCCATATAGAATGAAATCAGAAAGAAGAAAGGAATAGATTCCAGCCAATATATGAAAGGAGGCTAGAAAATTTTAGGAATATGATGAAGAGGCATGTGTTTCTCTTACTGAAACAAACAAAACAATAGGAAACACCAGGAGGTAGGGAGAAAGAAAAAACTTCAACAAATTTGTGGCTCCAATAAGAAGCAAACCAAATTTTAACAGAATTTGGAAGACTTGGTAGAGAGTAAGAAAGGAAAATTCATTGAATGCTGATGTTAGAAGGGTTTTCCTGTGTGAGGCATAAGGACAATAATATTGTAACCAGAGAGAAGGAGCTATGGCCCCCGCGACCCGCTGCTTGGCTCATGCGGAACAGAGCCGCATCATCAACACAATGTAAACCCTGACTCTTGAGTTTTTTATAGACAAAATAGAAAAGTCTTAATGAGGACTACAAAACAGGTGCAAATGCTATCAACTTTGACAAGGCAAAAATAAAGATAAAAGAGTTAAAAATTGGAAGGGAAAAAATAGAGGGAAAAAAGAGACCATAATATCCTCATCTTACCAAATGGTCCCAGCAATAGATTACAAGTAAACAGAAGTACTGAAATAAGGATGGGACTGACCACGCTTGGGACGAGGAAGAGAGCTCGAGGTGGGCATATGCAGGATCCCCGTCCATGGAGGCCAGGCATAAACAGAGACTTAGCTTAACCAGGTACTCTGCCCAGGACAGCTGCATTGCACATCTCTTGTCCTATGTAATGATTGGCTCTGTTCCTTTTCACTTTCAGCAGTCTCCTGGTTGGAGGATTAATGATATGCCACTTTATCTAAAGTTGATAAATCAAAAAGTATCAGTAAAACACATGACATGAAGAAACCACCAGAAAGAGCACACTGAAAACTGTTTGAAGTGATGTTTCATGAGGGATGGGGGAGGAAAGATACATGTGTCAAAACTCAACTCATCACGCATTTTAATGTGTGCATTTTGTGTATGCAAATCATAAAGTCGATTAAACCTAATGCAGTGACATTTGGGAGGGGCAGGGGTGAGTGAGAAGCCATTCTGTATTATTTGATTTTGTTTAAATAGTATGCATTTTTACTGTAAGAGTAGTCTTAAAAATTGATGTCAACAGTTATTTTAATAGAGTTTGAACTGGAGGTGCTAGATGATGCCTAAGGTTCTTACTGGTTTGGGTTCCCTGAGGTTTTAGAACAGAAAAGGGGAGCAGGGTGTTTCCTCTGAGGCCCTCTTTGCTCTTCCAGACAAAAGGGGAATGGAGGAATTACTCTGCTCATTCTCATTAAGTTTGCCTGGGGAGCTGAAAATTTACCAAGCTTGGAACTCACTCCCAAGGGATTCTGATTGAATTGCTATCTTAAAAGACTCCTTGATGGTTCTAATGGGCAGCTGGGTCACAAAGCATGAATTTCGTGAGGGAGCCCTGGGCCCTGGGAAGGGGGAAATTCAAGATGACAGTTGGCGACTGAGCTGCATCTTGGGTGAGGGTCGAGTCACCTAACCATACTCTTCTTTGCAGGTAAGAAACTGTGGTCCCCTGGCTTTGAAAGAGTGAGTGTCTTACTCAAGATCGGGTGCCAAGTTAGTGCCTAGCTGAGGCTTGAACACACATCACCTGCCTCCTAGTCTTGTGCTTACCCCCCCACAGTCAGGGCCTTATGGGCTCAACATGAGAAGAACAGTGTTAAACCTGCAGTGGTTTGCTGGGCGTGAGTGGCAGGCCAGGCTTTCTGCTAGGCACTGGGTGTGCACGCTCCTCTACTCTTCTAACCTTTCATCGTCCTGCCATCCTGACGATGGCATGTTAGACTTTAACTAGGAGTTCCTTTTAAGTTCTCTAAAGAACTTAAGGGACTTACCTTTATCTCGTGTCACTCTCACTAGGCTCTAATGCAGTATTTTTCAAAGCAGGGGTGGCCCTACCCAATATCCTCCAAGTTCCCTGGGATGTGTTTTTAAAATGCAGAGTTTAAGCCCCCACCTCAGACCTGTGGAGTCAGAATTTCTGGAGGTGGGACTCAGGAAGGTGCATTTTAACCTGTGTCCCACGTAGTTCTTACACCCACGAACAATTGAGAGCTACTGCTCACAGGGGCCTTCTTCGCACCCACGGAGGGCCAAACGCGTCCCTCTCGGGGCCTTCGCCCCTGTTCCTCTTTCTGCCTCATTAACAGCCCCCACCCCCCACTCACTCTTAAGTCTAAGCTTCCTCTGTGAAGTTTTTTTGATTCTTGGGACAGGGAATACACTCCTTTGCATGACAGAACATCCCCCTGTGGTGCCACCATGGCGAGAACTTTCAGCATAATGTGTGTGGTGCTTGGTTGAATGGCCCTTCCCTGTTGCTGTGAACCATGTCCAGGGTGTCCACGGGGCAGGTCACAGCCCCTAGCCCCATGCCTGGTGCCTAGCAGGGGTTAGGCACGCAGCTCAGTGACAGGGCATGTGTTCAACACCAGACCCCCCTGATGCCCCCCTACTTCTCAGCCTCTGTGACAAAGTGCCCCAGAAGAACAGCAACCCGACAGACATGGGAATCCTAACCATTTGCCCCATTCTCCAGACTCCTAAGCCACCCTGCTTACATACAACTAGCAGTTCTTTTTGGCAAATACTGACAGCAAACAGTGAAAGGGCAGGAGAGAGCTTGACACTTCTTCCAAGGCTTCAGACCAAACACAGGGACAGTAAGGCATGGGCAGAATCGAGGCCCAGACAGCGCCGTGAGCTAGGCACAGGCCTGGTGCACTGTCCTTTTAGGTGTTCTGATGGCATCACCGGTGAAAGTTCCACCCGAGCCAAAGGTGGCAGTAGTAACGGTCTGCTATGCTTCCAGTCACAGGCAGCCAAACCAGAATCTGCCAGATCAGGAGCTGCACAGAGGACCACTTCAGAGCCCAGTTTAGGGAGACTTTCCTGGGCTGGCCGCATTCTTATACCTCCTTTGGGCTAGAAATGTCCCCAATATCTTCTAGTTAACGCACATGTCGCCAATACCAATGTACGAATGGAAACCCCTTTTGAACACCCATTACACTAATTAACAAAGCTTTATTATTGATCAGAGATAAAGGTAAGGGACGTTGTCACTTATAGTCACTGCCTCTGAAGATGAATATCCGATCGGAGCAACTGATCATGCCTAGGGTAGAGATTGAAGCTAATCAATGCATACCTTTTTATCTTCCTGCCCCAAATGAGGTACTTTAGAATGCATAATTAACCCCGCCAGCAGCCAAGACAACTCAGACCTCATAGGCCTCTGAATTTCTGCTCTGCCGCTTGGGTTAGTGCTGCCCGTGGCCTGGTCTGGCCCACCTGCTAATTCCCAAGCAGAGCACTGAAGGCACTGGGTTCACGCAGAAGTCAGCTCTGGGTAAATCATGATCCGGAGAAGCTGTCTGGGTCCAGGTCTGCTGGAGGACAGAAGTGGTCTCGCACCCTGTTTATCAAACTTGATTGCGTGACAGGAAAAATTCTGAAAGACTAAAATGGGGTAGGGAAGAGAGAAAGAAAGGGGAAAAAAAAAGCAAGATAACTGAGTTTCCTGTCCAGTGTACCCTTCTGGGTTGGTTGGTTTGTTTGTTCTCAGACTTTTATTATCTGAGCTGTGTTACAACTCTGGAAGCTGTAGAAAACTGATAGTGAGGTAAGCGATTCTTGTCCATGGAAATGCAAATTAGATCCAATGCAATGCGATTGATTACTGCCCTGTGGATTTTTGTGTCAGGTTTGCATCTATTTGTAAATTCATTTCAGATCTCTGATGACCTATATATGCATCTAATTTTTGCATTTTCCTTTGAAATAATTATAAAATCTTAGTGGTTTCCTCATTAATTAATGAGCTACAAAATCTTTGACCCAGATTCACTTTATATTTGTATGAAAGTCACGATTCTACCTGCTTTTAAAATTTTCATATGTGCATGCAAATCACCTGGAGGTCTTGCTAAAGTGCAGGTTCGGACCACAGGCCTGGGGGTCCTGGGAGTCTGCGTCTGTAACGTGCTCCCTGGTGACGCCCCTGCTGCACTGCATGGGTGCCACTGAAATGTTAAACTGCTCTTGTGATGATTCGCTTCAAAATACCCCAGTGAGAGAGTGGGTATGTGAGTAAGTTAATTATTATCTAAACCTCGTTTTGGGTAGTCAGCATAAGGAATGTGCGAGATTTTCCTTTTTTCTTTTTTGGCCTGCATGAAATTATGGTGGAGTGGGGCCCACTGTACCTGCCGCACTAACGAGGTATCAGAAACTGACCAGCTCCTGGCCCTGGATCCCACCGCTTCACCAGAGCTTCGCCATCTCACCCACAAAGGGAACCCCACAGGTTTGCAGGGCCCTCTGTACTTGATCACAGGTAAACGTTAGGGAAGTTGTCGCTCGTAGTCACTGCCTCTGAAAATGAATTTCCAGTTGGTGCAACCGATCATGCCTACGGTAGAAATTAAACTAACCAATGCACATGTTTTTATCTCACATGCTTCCAATTCCAGACTAATCCTGCGAAGGGGACTAGAGGGGTGGGGTGGGGCAGCTCTTAGCCCAAACAGGGCTCCTGCTCAGCCTGGGCTTGGCCACCCCCTGCTGCAGGGATGGCACCTCACTTTCTGCTGCCATGGTGTTCCCGCCTGTCTTGGACCGCTGAGGCAGATTGCCAGAAGATCTCCTGGGAACTCTTCTGTAGATGGGGCTGTGCGCACTGGGAAGCTTCCCAGGCCTCACTGCTAAAGCACAAGGGCGCCTGCCCTCACTCGGACTGACTTCCAGCCACACCAGCTCACAGGGGAGCCTGGCGAAATAACTTTTAGGGTGACACTGAGCTGGGATACACCAGCAGCCCCCAGTCCTGGGGCAGCAACTTTGGGCATTATTGGCAGTATGCCAGGCTCCATCCCCTGGGGGCCTGTCCTGCAGGGGATCTGGAGAAAAGTGTGCTCACTCTTGCACCTCTCTGAACCTGGGAAGAATCGATGTGGGAAATGTCGGTCTCTTGGCCTCTATCTAGGACAGGAGAACCAGAACGCAGGGCTGAGCGCGAGCGTCACAGGACTGGCTCGAATCCTCCAGCTGTCCAGGTCTTTGGTGAGACACATCCTCTCTCCAAGCCTCAGTTTCTTCACCTGTCCTATGAAGACAACATTCAGAAAGCAGACTTGTGGTGAGGCCGAGTGGACAGGATGTGGGTAGCACTCTGGCAGAGTTCCTGTCTCCCTCTGTGGGATGGGTGCTTTCCCTTCATTCAGAGGCTCCTGTGAGCACCGCCCTCCCCTCCCACCTTTGCCTCGCTTTACCTTGCGGTAGCATTCGTCCCTGAGATCATTTATGTGTTTGCTTTTACTTCCTCCTATCTGCCTGCAAGCCCCGCCAGGGTAGGGACCTTCTCTGTCTGTTTTCAGCGGTGTCCCGCTCCAGCATCAGTGTTGCACACAGCAGGCACTTGGTGAACCACTGTTTGGTAGATGAAGGTGCCGGCACCTTGCCTGGCACTTGGTGGTTCCACAGAAAGCATGAGTTCTTTCCCAGGACACTTGGCGCACCCAGCAGCTTCTTGCCTGCCTTGCCTTCCTCTCAGCTCAAGTCCAGCCTTGAGACACATCTTCTACTCTCTACCAAAGCCAAGAAACCGAGGTTCCTCACTGTTCACGATGGCTTCGTACTTTCCCAGCAAGCCTAGGCCTACTAAACTGGTTTCAGTCACGGGTCGCTCTCTGCAGCGCTGCTCTCAGGGTCACAAAGGACAAGGATTGTGAGCCGCAAGAAGCAGACGCTGGGTGGACACAGCCTGCAGGGCAGCACCTGCCTGCAGGGCAGCACCTGCCGGGGCCGACGGGGCTCCGAACCCACATGTACCCTCGCAGCCCTGGGATATCGCTGTTTTCTCCCCATATTTCAGATGAAGAAACTGAGGTTTGTGTAGTTAAAGGTCTTGCTAGGCATCCGGCTCGGAGGGATGCAACCAGTGTTTGAGACCAGGTTATCTCATTTCAGGGCCTAGTCCTCACACAAGCTAGAGACAGAAAGGGTCTAAGGGGAGAAGGAAGAGGCCCGATCGGCTGTTAAGGAGCGACTCCTTCTGAGTGTGATTCAGCCAGATGAACTGCAACACAAGCGGCCCCTGAGGCTTGGGGCATATCACTTCTTTGGCCATCGAAGCTCTCTCCTAAATGCAAGGGTCCCTCAGTAGCTCTCCACAGCTTATAGGACAAAGCCCAAAGCAATTAGCGGGGCACTGAAGGCGTCTGTGATCATGACACTGCCTGCCTTTCCAGAATTATCCTCCCCCCTCCCAGGCTAAGCTCCAGCTTCTTTCACAGTGCCCAGATGTGCCTGTTCTCTCCACCCCCAGCCCTAGCCTTTGCTCTCCACAGGGAAGGTCTGTCAAAGTCTGACGCAGCCTGTGAGGTTCAGCTTCAAACCTGACCCTAGAGTCCCTTCGCTTCATCCTTACAGAAGCCCTATGTAGCAGGTCCTATACCTGTCCCCATTTTACAGATGAAGAAACTGAAGATGGATAAGTGCTTGGTCTTGGAGTCACACAGTGAAGCTGGGAACTGGAGGTATCTGGTCTCTCCACCTCACTCCCCACTAATCCCTCCAGAAGTGACTGAAGGAGGTGGCTCCTTCTGTGGGTGGAGGCTGTAATAAGACAAGAGGTTCTGGGGTGGTCCCCTGCGTCCCGTGCGCTCGTCCGCTGCCTTTGACAAGAGGTGCCAGACTATATTTCCTGATCCAGGGATCTGACTCATCCGTGCTCCTACCCCAGTGGAGCAGAATCCTCCTAGCAGGGGGAAAGCTGGTATTCCTCTGTGTTTATGGGTTGCAGGGGTTGGGTAAGTAGTTTGGGAGCCATTTGAGTCACCCTAGGTTCCTGTAGGTTTATTCGGGGCAGACGCTGCCGCCTCCCACAGTGGTGCTGGCTGTCCACGCCTTCCTTCCAAGGCTGCCGCTGCCTGTGTGTCCACCCTGCTTCCTGGCTTTTCTCCCTGCCTCCTTTTCTCACTCACTCCTGACCTCTAAAAGGTTGGGAACTTCATCTTCGAGCACCCCTCTGCCCCCTCCCTCTTCTTCTTCCCACCCCTGAACTTTGCGCTTGTGTTGTCTTCAGCTTTCCAGAATTACCTTCCCCCACCATAAACTACACGGAATCTGCCTTCCCGCCATGATTATCTTTAAAGATGTACTGCAACCTAGTTTGGACTGACTCTCCTACCCTTCTCAGCATTTCAACTTCACAGGACAACACTTAACGTGGAGGAATGTGTTGATAACGTTGGAATTTCAGACATCTGGAGTCAGACTTGGAAGCAGCATCTGGCCTTCAGGGCTCTAGCAGTCCAGGAGTTTGGCGTGTTTAGGAGGCTGTAAACTTATTCTCTGTACCTAAATGCTGAAGGAAGGCACGTCTTCTTGGCAGCATGCAGTTATAGCTTCTTCTCAGCTTGTGGAAAACTCCTGGGACTGATGGATGAGGCTTGGCTGGGACCTCATTGGAGCCCGATGACTCGGTCTGAGCAAAGAGGTCCCAGGCATTTGAAGAGTCACGCCTTTCTCTCCCCTGCTGGCAGGCCCTCCGTGCTGGCAGTTGGCAAAAGAGCAGCCACCTTGGTAACTGCAATTGGGTAGCAGGGGCAGCAAAGTCACACGCTGTCAGGGGCCAGGCAAACACAGCGAGAGTGTGGGCAGACTGGGGTGAGCAGTAAGGGGTGGGGGGGCTGGGGCAGCTGGAGAGGCCTGACATTGCCTAATGTAATTCAAGGAAAAATACGCTCTGGCCCTAGTGGGCTGACTGCCAACCCCGCTAACACATTACAGGTTCCAAAGCTCTTTTCTATGTGCTTTCATTGAATTATCATCTCCTTTCTTCCTTATAGAAATTATCCAAACTTGGCAAATGAGGAAACTGGACGTTAACAAGGTTAAAACATTCTCCTGGACTCATTTCAGGCAGTGATTTATGGGAGGTGGCTTGAAGATATGCAAAGAGAGGTCTCTGCCCCCAATTTCCCACCCATCATCAGGTTTCGAGGTTGAAATACAAGTGTCCGAGTCAGCCATTAAAATCATGCTCTGTGCTGACTCCAGATTTTCATTCAAAATGTGTCTCCTGCCCCTTCTCCCATATACCAATTCCCTCCCTACCTATCTGAGCACATCCCGTTGCTTACTCACCACCAAGAGAGAAGACACAGAGGTGCCTGCAGTAGGGGTTGGGTATGAAGAGCCAGAGTGGTTTGGTCCCCAGTAGGAGTCCAGAATTATGGGGAAATCTGGGGAGGCTTCCTGCAGGGGGTGTCATGGGGCAGTGAAGATGTATTTCCCAAAGTGAGAATGGCAGGTGCGAGGCCCAGTGTAGGCATGAGAGTCATGTCACGCCTGAGAGGAACCAGGAGGTGGAGTGTGTCTGGTGTTGCAGAGAAAGAGCAAGAGGATTAAATTTGGGATTATATTATAGGCCACGGTGAATGTTCAAATTCTATGCCATAGCAACAGACCTTGAAGGAGTGAGGGGCTGTTTTAAGTTTTTTTATTAAAAAATTTTAATAGGTTCAAAATTCAAAAAGCATGAAAGTATATAGTGAAAAGTTTCCTTCAGCCCCATCCAGCCACCCAGGCCTCCCTTGTGCCCTTCCAGAGGTATTTTATTCTGTGCTGTCCTGAACGAACCTCTCCCTGTCCCCGCTCTCATCTCTCTTTACATTTTTAAAGCCAAAGGTAGCACACTCTTTATTCATCTCCACATCTTCATTTTTTTTTCACTTCAAGACTGTATCTTGGTGATCTTTTTTCTTTTTGCTTGGCTGTGTCATGTTCCATGGTTAAGATGACTTGTATTTTATGTAACCAGGTCCTATTGATAGACATTTTGTTAATTTCTAATCTTTAGCTCTTAACAATAAATAATCTTGTACATTCATAATAACTTCCATGTGTAAATACATCCATAGAAAAAAATGTCAGAAGTGGAATCACTGAGGCAAAGGAAATATAAATTTTATTTGCATTAAATGTTTTAAAATTGAAGTTTAACTTACAAAAAGTAAAATGTACAACTCAATTTTGCATGGTTATACACGTGTGTAACCTCCACCTGGGTACAGTATTGGTTCAGTGGAACATTTCCAGCCCCACCTCTCACGCCTTGTCTGTCAATAGCCACCCTCCATGGAAGTATACTAATCTGACCTCTGTCACCATGGATTGGTTTTCACCTGTTTCTCAGTTTTGAATAAATGGCATCATAAAAAATATTCTCTTGTGCCTGGTTTCCTTTGTTCAGCATTGTATCATGTCATGGATACAAAGAACTTAGCTTTCTTTTTCATCGCTGGTTGTCTTCCACTCTATGAATATACCACAGTATATTTATCCATTCCACTACTGACGAGCATGTGGGCTGCTTTCAGTATTGGGCTAATATTAATAATGCTGCTATATACAATCTTTTGAGGGACATTATAAAATTCATGTCCATTGGTTATTTGCCTAGGAATGGAATTAGTGTGTACATTCTAAATTTGTCTGGGTGTTGCCAAATTGCCCTCCACTGAGGCTGGTGCAGTGATAGGGAGAGCCTGTTCTCTTGTCTGCATGTAAGTCTTCAGCTCAGCACAGTGTCTGGCACGGAGGCTACACTCATTATAACTGTGCTACCCCTAGCTCCGGAAGTCATGGGAAAATGCTTTGTGAGCCATCAAGCTCTACTCAGGGCGAGAGATCATGATTTGCCAATGTACCTCACTGGAAGGGTTGGGTGAGAGTGAGGAGGAGTCTGGGAACCCATTTCTACCCCCAGAGAAACACCCTTAGTTAATAATAATAACCCTCCTCTCACAGAGCCCTGGCCTCTCTGAAGCACTTTGACTCGCACCGGTGGGTTCTCAGCCCTGGCTCACATCAGGATCTTCTGGGGAACTTCCCAGAAATGCCAATGCCCGGGCCCCACCCCCCTGATACATATTTAATTATCCCGGGTGCAACCTTGGCATTGGAATTTCATAAGCACCCCAGACAGCTCCAGTGTGAAGCCAGGGCCAGGAAGCACTGTCCAGTATCATCCTCTGAAATCGAAGAAACTGATAAGGTGCTGGGGGAAGGGGTTATGAACGGATATTTCTAGTATAACAATAATGTTCTCCCCCTGCCGGCGCAGTGATAGAGCTTTACAGTCCTCATCTCAATTCCTACTGCGTGAGAAAGGCAGTAGGGCTGTCATTCCCAGGGTCCAGGCAAGGAAATGGGCCGAGGGGGTGGAGTGCCTCCCAGGCCACCCAGCTGGTTAGTGGCAGTCCTGGATCCACACATGGTCCTACCTGCCTCCAAGCCCTGACTCCCATTATGTCTAGAAAAAAGACTGGAAGGAAATACACCGAAGTGTTATGCTTTCTTCCTTATATTGTTCTGCAGTTTTCAAGTGAACATGTATTATGTTAATAATCTCAAGCAAATAAAAGTTCTTTCAAGTTGTTGAAGTAAATAGCATTGCCACTTTCTAGAGGAGCAAATTGTGGCGAAGGGCATCCAAAGTGGTAAAATTGGGGCAACACTTGTCACGCAAGTCCCATACAGTCCTTGAGACCTCTCAGGAGGTAAAGCCAGTGTGATCTTTACCTATAAGATGAGGCTCTAGAAAGGTGTGAGAAATGTCCTAAAGTCAAAATTCTTCCATTGTTTTAATTTAATAATATATGCTTTTGCAGAATAATCAGAAAATACATAAAAATAAAAATAAAGCAAAATAACCTAAAATTTCACTACCCAGGGTAAACAGTGGGAGAACTTGGGGCCTGTTCTTTCAGACAAGTCTCTGTCCATAAATACTCATAAAGATCCAAGTAAGCATCTTTTTTCACCAGTGGATAATGCTGTATGTATGTACTTTTGCAACCTTCTTTTTTTAACTTAAATACTATGTTATGGGCATGTCAATGAAGAGAGATCCCCACCAGCCTTGCAACGGCTGCATAGTCCACAATGGCCTGTATGTTGTTCCTAACACCCTTTGTTCTCATTGTGTTGGAAAAGAACATTCCAACACAGTTTTACAAAAAACTCTGGAGTTAAATTTTTTGTTTGTTTTGTTTTGTTTTGTTTTTGTAGAGTGAACAGTGGTTAAATTGGGATATATGGATATGAGAGTGTATATGGAAATGTGGGTCCTCATGGGTTGCGTTTGATTAACCATTTTAAAGAGTATTAACCCCACAGAGAACTTATCAAACTCCCAACGCCCGCTCTCTCATGCACACGCACATGCACACACCCCATTTGCAGGTGAGCTATGGCTGCATAGCCCTCTCGAGCAGAGCTGGGCAGAGCTCCCTGATGAGGCCATGAGACTAACAGCCAAGGTCAGGCGTTGTGTGCCAGCTTGGGCTCTGAGCACACAGTTTGCACTTAACAAATGCCTGTGGGTAATCACACACACACGCACACACCCTTACCGACCAACCTCATTCTCTCTGCACGCAAGGCGCTGGGGCGGCAACGGGACCACGTGCCCAGAGGCAGGCATAATTGAGTGGCTGAGGGCATTAAGTCCTTGATTAAACTGGCTGTTCATCTGAAGGGTCAATTAACCCAGCTAATATTCCAGGCCAGCCCAGCGGGTCTGTCCCCATCAAAGGGCATATTGAGCAGATAATAAAGTGGCTGCATCACCTTTACGAAGGAAAAGAAGGCTCTGGCCCCTTATCCAAGGCCCACTGCCCAGGTCAAGCTGGGGCCATGGACGCTTCAAAGCAAGGAGGCTCCAATTCCAGCCAGCCTGGGGCTGTATGAGTTCGAGACAGTGAGTGGAAGAGGATATTCCTCCTGAGGAAGCTCTCTCTCACAGGTGAAATAACCTCTCCTCTGCTTGACTGTTGTGTCTACCTTCGATGCTTGGAGCCTCAGCAGCCCTCTTATGACCATGTGGGAACCTCACTGAGTGTCTTACCTCTGGGACTTCCACTAAGTCACAACCTTCTTATTTGAGCCAGTGGGGTAGAGTTCCTGGTTTGAGGCAACAGAAAACATCCTGACTAATAAAATGGGTTCTTCTCATCACTTACCAGCTCCCTAGTGGAGTGAAGGTATGGAAGGGAGGACACAGGGAAGAAACTTCCTCTCCTTTCTCTCCCAAAGCCTGATGCCAGTCACAGGGTAAGGTGCGCACTATAGCACACATGTTCCCAGGTGTCTGGATCCTAGGAGGCTGAACCCATTACGTGCACTTGTTCTGGCCCCAGGGGTCTGGCAACAGAGATGACTAAGCTGGGGGAGCAGGGAAAGGGGGCCTGGCCCCTGTGAGCTACTTGGTTGGACAGGGCTGAGTAATTACCAGCCACTTGTCAAGTTTGACCAGAGATCCCTCGAGCTGGGGGAGACCAAGAAGGGGCAGGAGTAGATGTGGTGGGCAGCTTGGCGGGCAGCTCCTGAAGGATCATGTACAAATATCTCCCAAGACAGAGAATGCTGTCTTCATGCTAGGTATCATGCTATGGGCTTTGCATGGCTTACCAGTATCATCTTCACCACACCTATGTGGCAGACGCCATTAACCCATGTCCAGACAAGGACCAGAGGGGATAAGTGGCTTGTCTAAAGGCACACACTGAGGAAAATGGAGACAGGATTAAAATACAAGATTGTATAACTCCAAAGCTCTTAATCACCCTTTCTCAGCTTATGTGTTCATTGGTCCAGCCAGCCAGCCAGTCAGCCAGCCATCATCCATTCTTCCATTCACCTTACCAACATTACTGGACCACCTGTCTCTTGCCAGGCAGAGTGCCAGGTGCCGGGATTAGAGCGATGACAGCCATGGGTCTGCCTTCTCGGCACCCCGAATGGGCAGCAGCACCCTTGGCTAGGGCTGATGACCACATCTAGGCTAAGGGTCAGTCTTCTCGCACCACCCAGGAAGGGCTTATGAGGTCAGCTCCTCAATTTTGACAGCCTTTGCAGCGTTCTAAGCCATGAGATCACGGGCCCTGCTCTGGGTCTGAGTCTTGGCCCCGTGCACTTGCTGTTGGTGTGGCTGTGAGCAACGCGCTTCCCTCTCGGGGGCTCAATCTTCTCATCCACGGAGTTGGAATAAAAATGTCTGTATGCTCTTTGCGGGGGGATTGGGAGCAGAAAGGAAATTCTTGTCTTAGGGAGCTTCGTAGACTTCCGTGTTCTACGCGAATATCAGGCAATAAATCCACTCGCCCTGTGTTTGAGGAAGAGAACTTCTGCTTTTGAGGTGATCAGCAAGTCTCAGATTAGAATAACCTTTAAAAACTTTTTTATGTGTTTTAGACTTGCCCTGGCACACACCATTCTGGAACCCCTGGAGCCTCAGGTGTGCCCACGTGATAGCCACCCCCTAAGGGAAGGGGCTGATGCCCAGGCACCTGTGGGCTGAGGTGGCACGGTGACTCAGATGCTCATGCTCTGATCCAGAGCCCTGCCTGACACTACTGGCCATGCCAGAAAAGTGACTGTTTGCTCTTGGTTCAGGTCTTTTGGGGGTTCTGCTCACCAGGAGGGGGTCAGAGATGAGCACATTTTCTTCTAGATGTACAGGAGAGTGAGTGGGATCTTCTAGTGGCTCTGGGGTGGAGCGATGTGCCAGGTGAGGAGCGAAGTTGGGCTTGTGCAGCAGCGTGACTCACAGCAAAGGGACACCCTGTGCCCGGCCCCCGGCCCAAAGCCTGTGCCCTTCACCTCCTGCCAGGTGGCATCTCTCTGCTAAGCTCTCATCCTGTGAGAAGCCACATTGAGGGGTTACCTTCCAGTAGGCTGTCTTGGGAGGCCTCTGCACCTTCCTGCCTCAGAGTTGCTCTTGGCCTTGGG
Organism: Mormoops blainvillei; assembly: GCA_004026545.1. Taxonomy (NCBI): domain Eukaryota; kingdom Metazoa; phylum Chordata; class Mammalia; order Chiroptera; family Mormoopidae; genus Mormoops; species Mormoops blainvillei. The sequence goes on along the minus strand of PVJD01005564.1, from coordinate 32,642 downwards.
GGAGATATTCACCATGGGCTCCACAGGGAGCAACAAGACCTTTTACCAAACCTCCACCTGACGTCTGGGAGCCCAGGCAGGTTCTTTGGCTTGAAGGCCCTTGGCAGTTCCTCTCTGAGAGGCCATGACGAAGGAAGACCCCTGCTCCGCGTCACCTGCTAATGTGACTCCAGGACCTTCGCATCTCGCCTACTGGTTTCCCAGGAACTAAAACATAGGGATCGGGGTGGGAGAGGAAAGAAAGTGAGAACACATTGTATTGAAACTTAGGCCTTAGAGTTAAAGGTATAGAGCCCAGAATAATTGTTCCCCCACTTTTCTATGAAAAAAAACCTGTCTGTCTCCCTCTGTCTCTGTCTGTCTGTCTGTCTGCCTGTCTCTCTATCTCTATCTCTCTCACACACACACACACACACACACGCACACACACACATGCACACACCCACCCTTCACTGTAGGTAATAAGCAACTTCGGAGAGAGTGTCCAGACAGGTTCCATGTATGTGAGGTGGAAGCGTATGGGCGTGTGTCTCTTTACACATGTGTACACATGTATCTGTGTGACTATTTGTGTGTACACATCTCTATAACTGGGTGATACAAATGAGGACTTTCCCACACCTATCATCAATGCAGACACACTTTTGTGCAGACGAGTGTTCCCTGTATCTGTGAGGGTGCCTGTGGGAAGGGGGCTACCTGTGGCGCATGTCGCCGTGTCGGGGGGTGTGGAGGTGAAGGTGCCTCCCGGGCAGGGGCCGGGCCTGCTCAGCACCAGGGGCAGGTGTGCAGGAGCCGGCTCCCCTGGTCAATGAGGAGTATGAAGCAATCTTAGATTCCTACAAGGGGGGCTTCCTGTTTTTTATAGAATCTATGGACTCCTGGGCTGACAAACCTCATGTTCAAAGGTTGAAAATACCAATTTCATAATAAGGTAAAGGCTGGTTTCCAGTTCTCTCTATTGAAGGCATTTATAAATGATTTAAAAGGGATAGAAAAGAAAATCACTCCCTAAAACCCCACGTCACTGTGATTTATCTGATACTAAGGTTTAGGATATCCTGAGAAAGAATTATGGCTTAAAAATGCAGAAATAAATGTTTCAATACCAAAGAATCAATAAACTACACTAAAACTGAGACATGAAGCAATCTGGAGGCCTTGGGTGTCTGAGGAGCTGTGCGTCTGTGCCTGTCTGTGCACAGGTGAGTGTGTGTGTGTGCATGTTGCATGTGGGCCTGTGTGCTGTGGATGCATCCCTATGTGTGTATCTTTATCTGTGTGACTGTCTTGTGTATCTTCCGTATGTGAGTGTGTATATTGTGTGTTTATCTCTGTGTGTATAAATGTCCACGTGTGTACATGTGTATGTGCTGTATGTGCATATGTCATATTTGTCTCTGTGTATCCATGTATGTATGTGTGTCTCTGTGTGAGACAATGGGTCCGTGTATTTTTGTAGGTATGTATCTCTGTGTTCATGTGTATCTGTGCGTATGTGCCTGTGTGTTGTATGTTTTTCTATATGTCTATGAATATATGTACTAAATGTGTGTGTGTTCGTCTGCGTGACCTTGGATATGTCGCCTGTGCTGGGACTGCAGTGCCCATAATTATAGTTTGAGGCATAAAGGCAACATGAGCCCTTGGTTTCTGGTGGGCACTGTCTGCCCAGTTCTCCTGTTGGGGCTCCGATGGGCCCGGCCTTCCTCCTCCTCCTCTGGAAACTCACCCACTGGCCTCTCACCCTCCCTGCTCCCAAACGCTTGCACAGCCCTCCCCATGCCCACACCAGTCCCAGCCACCCACAGAGGGTTTAGCCTTTTGCCTCTGTTGCAAGCTCAGCCATCTCTCGCCTTTATGCCCAGTGACCTTGGAAAGGCCCTCCCCCTCCCTGGACTGCAGGCAGGAAAATGAGGTGGTGAGAAACGCCTCTGGCTTTGACATTCTCAGTATGCAGGCTTCCTGTCCCTGGTGAGCAGGTGGGAGCTGGGACATGGTCCAGGAAACATCACACACACTCCTCTCCCTTCCAGGCTGTACTCTCCTCCCGGGCAGGGACAAGCCTGTCAGTGTCCCAGCACCAGCGCAGGGCTTGGCCAGGAGTGCGGCGTGGGAGCACATGCAGGAAGAGGCAAGGTTAAATTAGCCGAACCAGCGTCTCTAGAGCCTCCCCACCTTGCAACCCCCCTACCCCAGATTTAGGAGTCAGAGCTCCGTCGAGCTCTCTCTCTTGCCTTGCCTACACCACCGAGCCGCCCGGGAGCATTTAGAAGCAATGGTGCCTAGGTCTTCTCAGACGGAATGAATCGGAACCTCTGAGCAGAGGTCCAGCCATCTGCATTGTCAATGTTCTCGGATCACTCTAACGCACACTGGGGGCTGAGAGCCGCTGCCCTAGTGACCAGAGACTCTCCAGGCGCTCTCAACAGGTTCGGTCTCACAGAGACCAAATTAAAGGTCTTCAACCGCGACTTTGCTTCTAAGTTTCCTGTTGAGTTCATAAAATACAAATTTCATGACTGCCCTCAAAGCTTCTAATTCCAGTGGTCTGGCCTGGACCTGGAAATTTGCACTTAGATCAGCTCCGAGGCCCCTGGTGCTGACATAGGTGGTCCCTGCTCCTCAAACCCAGCAGCGGGAGGTTTCTGTGGCAGAGCTGGTAGGAATGTCGCAGTGCGTCACAAGCTGCTTTAGAATAAACGTCATCAGTGGTAGGAAGTCCTAGTTTCCTGTTGTCCACTGATCCTCGACTTTCAGACGTTCTCCAAAGCCAGCCTGACTCTGTTCCTGCCCTGGTTCAATGTCTCTGACAATGACACCCGTGCAGCCCGTGAAGACCTGGGGGATCTGGCCTGGGTCCTCACCTTGAGCCTTCTCCCATGGCTGTTAAGTCTCTGCCTGTGCAAGCCACTCTGCTGGGCGCAATCCTGCCTATTTCCCCGCCCAGCTGGGCTAACATGCTTCCTCGCCTCTCAGAGGTCCCCTGGCCCCACAGTGGTCCAAGTCACCAGTCACCTCCTCCCACAGCTCCTTAGAGCCCCAGGCATGAGTCCAGGGTCCTCCCCAAACCAAACCCTTCAGGAGCACAGGAACCGGTCAGTTGTGCTCACCACCCTCCATGGTAATCCTATGTCGCCCAGGGCCTGCCATGTAACAGGTGCTTAATAAATATTTGCAGAATGAAAAAATGTCATAACACAAACATACACACTTCTTCAGTTTTCAGTGATTCTTACCCTGAATAGTTTTCCAGTCTCATGGAGCGAACAGGCAGGGAATGTATGATTGAGGTTGTTGTGAAAATGCAGCTCGGCAGCTATATCCTCTGTGTGTGGGTGTATGCATGTGTGCACATGTGGGTGTGCATATGTGTGGGTGTGCACACATGTGGACATATACAGACATATGTGTGAGGTACTTAAAGGTTGCATTTAGGTTGAACACAGGGATGTCTTGGCCCGTGGCCTTTACCCGACAATCACGCAATGGCCCCTGGGAGTTAGGTGTTCTGCCTGGAACACGGGCCTCCTCCACGTGTCACAGGATATGAGTCCTCAGAGCCTGAGTACCCAGGGTATGGGGACAAAGGGAGTCTCAGCTGTCTGGGGTTTGGCCAGCGAAGGGTTTGAGGGTAGTAGAAAGAGCATGGCCCTGGGGTGGGCTCGAATCCAGGCCTTGCTTTTCCTCACCAGCTTTGTGACCTTGGACCAGTTCCTCACTGTCCTCCTCCGCCCAGCATAACACAGATGATAAGCCACCTCGGGGTGCTGATTGGCTGGTGATGCGGTGTGCTGTGCTCTCACCTTTTCAAAGGAAATCTTTCCTCAAACATCCGTCTCCTCCTCTTGACCCCCCAGCACTGCCCGGTACAGAGTATGAAATATAGTCGGTGCCTTATAAAATCTAGGTGGCTTGATTTAACACCTGGCCCAGAGACTGGCACAGACTAGGACCTCAACAGTTCCTTTTCCTTCCTGGACACGGTGCTGACCTGAGCTTCAAGGGGACAGGGATCACAGCCCAGATGTGTGTGTGTGTGAGTGTGTTGCTGTCCCTGTGACCTTGAACAAACACACCTCCCCCTTTCTGGGCCTCAGCTTCTTCCCAGGTTAAAGGAGTGAGCTGAGCCTTCCTTCCGCATTAACTTTCCCCTTGTTTGAGAGGATTCAGTCCAGGGAGGGTAAGAGCCTGGCCACGTCCCCAGGGGGCCAGCGCAGATCTGGCATGTCCCGGTCTGAAGGAACCGGAGCAGTGTTCCTTCTTATCTGCCGATAATAGAAAGCAGTTCCTTCCATTGAGCTGTTTCCTTCTTTTGCCCGAAGCTACGACGAGTAGATTGGATGGAAATTATCAAGCCTTCTCGTCTAAAATAAATATTCTTGAAATGGAGCAAGTTATAAATAAGCAAGTGGCAATCTCCTGTGTTATGAATATATAATTTCCATCTTTAATAGCTGACTCGGCCCCAGGGACTAGCTGAAAATGGCCTGTCTGGTCCTGATATTTTATGATTTTTTAAAAAGGCCTCCAGACTTTTGTTTCTTAGTCCTTGGAGAGTTAAGTCTCTGGGGGAAATAATGAGAGTTGAAAGTCATAGTGAGCCCATGTACAAAAGGTAGGGGCTTTATTTTTAAAGGATCCCAGGGAATGTAAAGGCTCACACAGAAGCAGCAAGTGAAGCCTGGGACGGGCAGCCGAGCTTGCCCCACCCTCCTGCTTTACAGAAAGGCAGACGACTGGCCCAAAGTCACACAGCAATGAGCTAAGTTCTGGGAGTCTACAATGCAGGCCCGTCCGATCCATCAGGCTGCTGACTGGCTCTCTCTCCCAAGAGGCTGAAGACAGAGGCAGAGGAATCCCGATTCTGGAGCCCACAAAGTCTTTCAGGGTGACCGAGACAGGAGGTGTTCCTCCAGTGGGGACCCAAGATCTGCCTTGGCTCAGAGACTCAGTAAACACTGGGCTCTGGCTTTTCTCAGTCAGACCTTCTGGGCCAGTCTGCATCTCAGCCTGGCATTCAGGGCGTGGCACCCTTCCTGTCTCCTTCGGCAGCCCCATCGCTCAAGGATTCGTGTCAGTACGCGTCACTCCTTCCTGACGAGCAGCCTGGTGTCATGATGACAATGGGCTGTGGGACCTCGCAGATCCCAAGCGACCCTTGACTCCTCCACTTCCCAGCTCTGTGGTACTGAACAAGGTTCTCTTAGCCTCGATGTCCTAAGCTGTCAAATGGGGATGAGGAGGGCTGGGAGGATTAAGAGAGATAACGTGTGTCACCCAGGGTGAGGTCAGACAGGAGCCAGGTGCTGTGAATCCCATCTGTCCTTCCAGGCCTGCGAGCTCTTCCTCCCCAGTCCACACACTGCACCGTGACTGTCCCTCCCTGAGACCCTCTGGTTTGGATGAGCCCAGCCATTTTGTGTTCATTCATCTCATCTCCAGGGAAGATGACTCTTCTCTAGAAACCCATGCTCTCCTCCTTGGTCCCCCAGCAGTGTCCAGCATAGGGACAGCCACACTGTAGGTGACAATTCAGGACATACTGAGTAAGCGCCTACTAAGTGCCTAGTCCCAGGTCCAAGGACAGCTATCAATAATGAGGCAGCAACTCTGTGTTATATTCAGAAAAGCACCCACTCATTTTATTCCCAGCACGACACTGCAGGATGAGCATTGCTATCCCCATTTTAAAGATGAGCAAAGGGAGGTTTGCTAAGATGAATAAGGAACTTGACCTAAGGGGGGTAACCAGCCTAATGCAGAACCTCTTTTCCCTCTTCTCCATTGCCTTCTTGCAGGATGACCTGCTTTTGCAGGACTAGAGTAAAACTGGAAAATGAATGAACTCAGCAGCAGGGCCCCTCCTGGCAAGAACAGGGGCGGGTGGGAAGATGTTAATGCCTGTGTAGTGTGGGTCTTAAAATGTAAATGTCCTCTCTTGTGGGTCCCAAGGTACGCTCATAATTATGAGGCAGCGTCTGAGTTCTGATTTTGATGGCATTAGCTCTAATGGCTTTATTTTTTTTTTAAAGCCATTTAATTACTAATCAGTGCTGCCTTGCAAGCTAATGTGAAATGTGCTCTTTGCATCTGGGGACAAGGGCCTTCCTCCGTGGGCAGCGGAGGAGCCTGCCAGGGCCAGATGCTGGCCCAAGTGAGTCTCCCCTGCTTGAGAGGTTCTCCTACTCGAATCCCCAAGCTGTTCTGCCATTTGACCCTGGACCCTGAAATCATAGAATCATCAATTGGCTAGCCTGGTCCCTCCTCCTTCCCTCACAAAAAGGGAAACTGAGATCCCAAGAGGCACCAGGGGTTATAATGACTGGAATTTGTGGGGCTTCTTTCTTACTTGCTAGTTGATTTCTAGCACATATACTCATTTGCAGTCCTAATTTCAAAAGTCAAAAACTTTCAGATGCTAAATCTTTATTTTCTGAAGTTAATTCAGGTCTCATTTTCATTAATAGCTCGGCAACAATCATGCAGTGGAAATTTTTCCCCATTTGATAAAAGAGCCCCTGCTGGGACAGCAGGACATCTCCTGGCTCCTGCTGTGTGTCTCTGGACAAGCCGAGCGGCCTCTCTGGTCTGTGGTTTCCCTCCACGGTCAAATGCGGGGAATGAGTTACTCAGTATTTTTCCAAACACTACACTATAAGCCCCTCTGTAAAACAGAGTATGTCACAAGACATAAATATTTGTTATTCAGAAAAAAATTTTTGAAAGTTTACATGTTTTAATAAGTTTGGGCAATGCTGGATTCAAGGTAATCAAGTAATGAGACTTGGAGAGAGGGGCTGCTCGGGGCTCCCATCCTCGATACCAGTGGCTGTGGAGAGAGCTGGTCGACACCCGCAGGCTGCATGGCCCTGCCTCCCTGGCTGTTAAATGTTTCCCCCGGAGCAGACATTAACATCAGACCCCAAGAACTGCCTGCTGTGTGCCTATTATCATGAGTCCTTTCATATACCTCCTTTTCTTCAGACATTAACCCCTGATCTTCCCATTTTTTTCCCTTTCTGGCCCTCGACCAAACCGCCAAACCATTGCCTTTGCATCTTTGCAGTGGACCTTCGGTTCTCAAACTTAATTTGTTCTGGAAGGTTGTTCAAAAAATGATTTGTTCAAAAATCGATTTGTTTGAAAACTGAATCACGCCCTATCAGTGTGAAAGGGTTGTCGGGTCTAGAACCGAAGTTTCGTTCTACAACTGAGACATTCTTTTTTTCCGTGAACAATTTGCTTGAGAACTGAATCGTTGGAGACGGGAGACATTCTAGAACTGCGGGTGGTATATGCTTTCCTCGGGTCACTTTTCCTTGCAACTCTGCTCACCCACGGGACTTCCTTGCCCTAATGTCCCTTCGGGCCATCCAGATTGGGTGTGTGACACAGCACAGTCTGTGTTTAAGTCATGACGACACATCACGTTGACCCAGCTCTGAACTGGGCCCCCATTTTCTCCATCTCTAGCAGGTGACCAGAGAGAGTCTCTACCCCATAAAATCATAAGTATTCACTGAGAGAAATCAACGCACTCTGCCGGGCGCATGTTTGTGTAATTTACTCATGCCTCTTGTGTTGGTTTTTCTTCTATTGTGCCTCCTCCTCGTGGTTTTGGGTGCTCTGCACATTCGGAGAAGCTTCTCTATTACCAAACCATGAAAATGATCCCTGAAAGCATAGTTTGTTTGTTTTTTCCCCACTCATGCTTTTGGACACACTTGGGCTTGATCCCAGATGTGCCAATCCCATCATAACGAAACTACCCAGCCTTGTAACTTGGTGCATCTAACACTCAGATCTTGGTAGGTGGGTTAAGTCCCATAGTCACTCGGTGTCACATGCCAATTTCCACTGCACCCAGAGCAAGAGTTCTTCGCCATGAGAAAAATGGCCTGCTCTGGGGCCCCAGAGGTCTGTCTTACAACTCTTCTATGACTGCTTGCCAGGGACCCCACCCCTCATCCTTGTCTGCCATGGAACGCTCTGCCCCTTCTGGGTCTGATGGGCCCAGTGACAGTCGGCTCAGACCATGCCCCAGATATACTACAGAGCCCTCTCCTAGTCTCAGAAAGTCACCCTATTTTAATCATGTGCAACTTATAAGACCTAGTAGGACCTTACATTTTATTTTTGTCATTTTTTTAAAATTTAAGTTTTTGAATAAATAAAACATTAAAATAATTCCAAAATTAAAAATATATTAAAAGTATACAGTAAACAGCCTCCTTTCTACCACTAATTCCCTTTCCAGCAGAAAACCACTCTGTTGAATTCCTTGTGAATTCTTCTAGAGACACTCTATCCTTACAAGCAAATACGTGTGCGGGTGTCTATCTTCCCACCTCCCACCATTTTTGAACACAACTGGTAGTCTATGGTTCCATTCCTTACTTGTGTAACCCAACAGCATATTCAAGCCATCTTCACATAGCAAAACATAAACAGGTTCTTCACTGCAGTTTATGGCCACCTACAAGTCCATTTAATGGATGTGTCAAAATCTACTTAACCATTCTCCTTTTGATAGGCTTTTAGGTGGTTTCCAGTCATTTCAAATCTCAGAGAGGACCACAACAAATAACTCCCTATGGATAGAATTACAGCTTCCTAGGGCGGAGCTGGTGGGCAGTGGTGGGGGGTGGTTGTACATTTGCAATCTTAAAGGATATTTTCAAAGGGCCCCACTTAAACTTTCTATCAATTCTCACTCCCAGAGAAAATGGGGAAATGTGCTCATTTTTGTGCACACCACCCTCATCGTGTATTTAATCTTTGCCAATATGCTCAGTAAAAAAATACGTTACTTCTGTGTACTTTAATTTGCTTGTAGGCTATTTTATTAAACTCTAGTGTGTCTATGCCTTGTGTCACCAGTCAGATTTAAAGCTCCTTAGGCTTTCACAGGCTCTGTGTATTATGCCTTTAAGTATAGCCACAGAAATGAGGAGGGGAGCAAGAATAGGTCTAACTTGTTTGCGTTTCTCTCCCTAGCTCCAAGAACTCCTGGTACCTAGTAGGTGCTCAGTAAATATTTCAAGAATAAATAAATGAATTGAGTGTAATGAGGGTCCCCTCTGCAGCAGTTTATAGGTTAAAGTGGTCTTTCCTCCCATCTTATGAATTTTATCTTCCCCAAAGTCCAGTGAGAGTGAGTTAGAGAAATTTATAACTGCATACTTTGTATGAATTCTTATTAAGAGATAGCGTTTCACCCATAGACTCTACTGAAAGGCCACGACCACATTTCTGTGTTTCATCCCATGGAATTCCCTGTGTTACCTGCCTGATGGAACCAAGAAGTAGGTTCCTGATGGAAAGGTATCCTATTTAGTTTGGTCAACAACCTATGATCTACAAGAAATGGCCGGGCCAGTCAGGACTGGGGATTGGAATTCTGAGTGCAGCATACTAAGAGTTGAAAGGTCACAAGGTAGAGTTTGAGTCATGGTGGCCACTATGGGTCATGAGCTGTGAGGGAGGACTGCAGAGGCTCTGGGAGGTAGAGAGCAGAGGGGGAAGGCCACAGAGAGAGTGCCCAAGAGAAGTTAATTCCCCCCTGTGGTCCGGGGAGACAAAGGGAGGGCTGTTTCCGTTGCTGATGGCCTCCTAGTTGAGTCTCCTGACGTCTGGAAATGACTTTAGAATTCTGTCCTTCGGTGTCCACGGGACCCCTGAGTCACCTGACAATAAATATTTCTTTACTTGAGTTGCCTGAATTGGGTCTCTGTTTCTTGCCATCCACTGATTCCCTAATCGGGTTCTACTTTACAAACGCGGGATCTGTGGCTGTGGGCAGTGGAGGCCCAGTTCTCTCTCTACCGCTGCTGGCTCGGCGCCTTGCACTTGGGAGGCAGTCAGTACATGTTTGGCAATCTCGGGATTGGTTGACTGATTCTTCGGTGGCTTACTCCAAAGCAACAACAGATCTTGTAGCAGAATGTATTTTCCCAGGTAGCGGCAACAGTAATTCCACATGCCATTCTGCAATGTGATCTTACCACTCCCCCACCAGGAGATGGAATCTAATTCATCTCCCTTAAATTTGGGCTGGACTTAGTAACTCCTTGTAACAAACAGAATATGGCAGAAATGACACTGGGTGACCTCCGAGGTTGGGTCTTAAGGAACCTTGAAGCTTTTGCTTGGTGACTTGGAACACTGTCTCTCTAGATGTTCCCACCCTCCCCTGAACCCCAGGCCCTAGCTGTGAGGAGCCCGATCCACATGGAGAGGCCACATGGGGGGGTGCTCTGATGATCAGCTCAGCTGAGCACGGACTTTGAGACACTGCAGTCCAGGTGTCAGTGAGGTGTGTGAAGAAGTCTCCAGCTGCCTCCGGCCCCCAACAGTTTAAGTCACTGTCAAGGATGTGAGTCTTCCTGGCTGAGACCCCAGATCTGGTGGAGCAGAGATGAGCATCTCCACTGGGCCCTGTCCAAATTCCTGACTCCAGAAGCTACAAGTTTAAAAATCAGGCTTTGTTTTACAGCACTAGGTTTTGGGTTAATTTGTTACAGAATAAGTAACTGAAATAGATAAGTAGAAAAGACTTTCTTTACCCTAAAATCATGACTTCACTTCCTATTCATGTCCAGCTAAGGGTTAGCAGATGAATTCTAAATCCAGGGGATATATCCTTAACTTGAGCCCATAAACAAAGGCAGAGCTTTTCCAAGACTGGGACTGGCTGTGAAAAGAATGTTCCCCGACTGTAAGCCCAAGAGAGCTTTGTTCCTTAAAATTGGTGAAAAGAGGCTTCCTGATACATGAAGAAATGACATCTGTTTCTTGGGTTAAAGTCTCTCTCTCTCTCTCTCTCTCTCTCACACACACACACACACACACACACACCCAATGCGGACTAGCTTCCTGTGCAGACAATGTGGACCCAGTTTTCTGGGAAATAGTTATCCAGTTAGGAATTCTCCAGTGGAGAAAGCCCAGTCCAGCCACTGAGCTCTGGGGAAGGCACCCTGGCACAGACTTTGGCAGGCGAGCCAACTCTTCCAGCACACCTCCTTTGAGGAGCTGGTGACCACGGAACTCCAGCACCGATGTGCCCTCCTAAGTAGGCTGCAAGCGCCTGCCTTGCACACTGCTTCGCAAACTGCCAAGAGCTCTTCAAATATACAGATGTTAGCCTGGAGACCGACCTGCGTGTGAGTGGGCTTCGGAAGGGAAGGGACTGTGACACCCTGAAGAAAGCAGTTGTCCACAGCATCCGGCCCTGGTTGAGGGGAACTACCCACACAGAGCTCCCTGCCTGTGTTCAGCACTTTATAGTTTGCACAGAGATCTGTCTTTCTTTCATTTATTTTAGCCTCTCTGCATCAGGAAAGGCCTCCTTATTTGTGTTTTGCTGATGTGAACCCGAACCAGAGGAGCTGGAGGCTATTCTAAGGACCACCTAGCCATGAGGTGAGAGAACTGGATCTGAGGCCTGGGTCTTTTTATTCCTTGTCAGTGGCCTTTACACTGGGCTTGTGGTCACTGCTCCTTACCTTTGCAGAGTACTTCTCTGTGGGCACAGGTGTCCCCGTGCAACAGGCCAGTGGAGCAGAAGGACCTGCATGAGGTCTCTGCTTCACAGACAAAGAACCTGCAGTAAGGTGAAGCCCTCACAGTCCTGCTGCTGAGCGAGTGGCAGAGCCTGGCTCTAAGCCAGGTCTCATGGCTCCAAAGCCAGTGGTCCTCCCTCTCCGCTGCCTCTCAACACAGAACGACATCGATGAAACCCTTTCATGTGTCTCTCCTTTCTCCCACTGGCTCCTGAAGCACGTGAGCCTGGGAAGGAAGGTCACTGCCAGCAGCCTTTTAGCAGAGATGTTCCTGTGATTATTCAATATTTATTAAATAGCCACAGCACGTAAGGCACCGCCTAGCTCGTGGTGACCGCTGTCGACTGACGTGATGTTAAGAGGCAGCCGTGACTTGGGCACTAAAGGGCTAGGCGCACCAGCGTCAGATTTCCCGCTGTGCCTGCCGCCCTTTCCCAGGCTTTAAGTACCCCCATGCTCACCCCCACCCCCACATTGGTGGGCCATGAGCTGATCACCTGTGAGCCCAGGTGTGGCCACAGGAGAGCAGAAACCCTCGGGGCTGCAGCGTGATTAAACTCTCTGTTGTGAGAAAGTGACACTGTGATCTGATTCATACCAGTAAATATGTGATTTACATTTAATTCTGAGTAACCTTTGTGGGCTCGGCGAGGTGTGAAGGAATCTGATGGGGCCCGCTCCGCGGAGGAGGAGGAGATTCATATTCATTAAGAGCGCCACAGCAGCCGGTTGAAGGGTGACAGCGCCCAGCTCGCCCTCCTCCCACTCACCCTCCAGGGTCGCCACTCCAGGGAGGCCAACGGCCATGCCGGCTGCCACTCGGCGTGGGGGTTGCAGGTTATCAGCGAGGGCTGGAGGCGAAGAGAGAAATTGGGAGGAAAATAAACAGCAGGTTCACAAGCTACACTGCTCAGGCTCCAGATTGCTGCATTAGCGCTATTGATCTCTTGAGGGTGGGGAGGGACATTGATTGAGGGGGCGGCAGGTCTCAGAGGCCGGCCATCTCTTTGTACACATTTATAAGGCAGTGCTCAGCTCTCTGTGGTTCATACAGGCTTACGGTGGAGAGAGAAATGCCAGGGAAGGTGGGGGTCTCAGCCCTGTGCGCGAGGGAACAAAGAGCAGGGGTGGTGCTCCTGGCCCCTCGGGACATTTATTTGGGCTTTGATTACCTGAGCTGTACATGGCCCTGAGCTTGGAAGAAAAAAGAAGTGCCCTGAGGAAAAAAATGCACTTCTCCCACAGATGGGCTGTCCAGATGCTCTCAGAGCCTCAGCTTCTCTGTCCTCTTAATGGGAATATCAGAACTGATTAATAACAGCTCTGAGAGCTGACATCTGCTGAAGGTCACTGGGTGTCAGGTGCTGTGCACACTCTCGGGAAGCCTTATAGCAGCGTCCTGGTGGCTTCGTCACTCTTCCTTCCGGTTTGTAGATGAGGACACACTCAACGGGTAACGCGCAGGCTGCAAAAAGGTGACGGGCCATGCCTGTTGGAGGGGAGCCTTACCCAGGTGGAAAATGTGCCCCTGGTCAGCCCCTGCCACTGGGGTTGTTTTTTCTTTAGATTCAACGTGTCTTTCCAGCAGGGTGGGGCCGGTTGCTTTGCCCCACACTGTTCTGAGCCCTTTGAGGGACTAGAAGGAGAGAGGGTATGGCCCCTCGCCTCAGGGCCTCCCACCAGCCCTGAGAGAAGGGAAGGTCGGACACCCGGCCTGTGGCGCAGATTGAGAAAGGTGAGGCGGCCCCAGCGGGCACAGACAGCAGCGCTCTGTAGCAAGGACAGCGCAGCTCCTACCTGGCTTGGCCCTGGGGCTGTGCGGGCAGGGCCCTGGCCCTCAGGATCACACCGTGGTCAAACGCAGCAAGTGCTCAGGAAGGTCTTTCAGAATAAACACTCCCAGTTAAGTGGGGAAAGTACGATGGGGTAAAGCAGGGGCTCATTCTCAGGTCTCAGACCATGGCCACCCACTGGCCATGAGGCATCCAGCACCGAGAGCTGGCTGAGCCCAGCACCCAGCGCCGTGTTCCTTCGGCGCATTTATGCAACTTCTGGGCTCTGGGCTCTGGGTTCTGGGGCAGTTCCTGGTGAGATGGCCAAGAGAAGAGGGTATTTAACCATCCAGGTTGGAAAGGGTTAGGGGGGAGCCGGCCTCGGGCTGTGAGAGGTGTCTGGTCTGGGAGCCCCGGGGAAGGCAGGTGCTCCAGGAAGATTCCCTGGGGAGCAGCCACTGTGCTGGGAGGTGAAGGTGGGCAGAGCACAGGCAAAGAAGTGGGCAAGTGTCTCAGGTGTCCCAGAGGAAAGGTAAGTGGGATGCGGTCATAAGAGACCAAGGAGCCCCAAGGGTGGTCAGTATCTCTGTGTGCAGCACAGAGGAAAGAGACACCTGCCCCAGGGCCCTGGCAGGACATGATAAGAATGTTGAACTTATTCCTGAGGGTCACAGGGAACTATTGAAAGCTTTCAGGCAGAAGAGTGTTCAAATCGAGTAGGCATTTTTAAAAGCTCACTCCCGCTGTGCTACGGGGAGCAGAACCCAGAGGGAGAGAGGTTGATGAGGCAAGGTGGCCAGAGACATCAAGGGGGAGGGCAGGGTGTCCTGCCTGGGGTGGAGGAAGTCCTCCTGGTAGGGAAAGGGTCAGAGGTGACCGCTAATCTAAATATAAAGGGGGGACGGTATCCAGAATGGTGTTCTGGTTTGGCAGGAAGTGAAACCCATTCCTGGTGCAGGTTGGAGGGGAAGAGTTGTTGGTTTGGGAGGAAAGATAATGTGCTCTGTTTTGAAGCCGCTGAGTTTGAAGTATCTGAGGAGCTGTCTGGAGGGCAGCGGAATGCTGACCTGAGGGGCCAGGAGGGAGGCCCAGGTGATAAAGATGTAGGAGTCATCAGCTCAAGCACAGCCCACGAAGATGTGCCTACGCATCGAGACAGAGCGGCAGCGGGGAAAGCAGGGAGGCTGCAGTGTCCAGCAGACCAGGCGAGAAGTGCGTCAGAAGGAGGAAGTGGTTGGCAGGGTCAGGCCCTGTCCACAGACCACGTGGGAGGTGGAGTTCAAGGTGTCCACTAGATTTAGCAACAAGGAAGTCAGAGGAGGCTGCGAGAAGCCAGCCTTGAGGGTCTGGATGGGCCAAGGCCAGGCTGAGGGAGGTGGGGGGTGAGGAAGTGGGAAAAGCATGTGCAGACACCGCTGCCTAAGAGGCTTGGCTGCGAAAGAAAGGCAGGAGAGGGCAACAGCCAGAAGGGGCCGACAGGTCAAGACAGGGGTGTTTTCAAGACGGAAGAGGCTGCTGGCTAGGAACCAGGAGCGGGAGAGGCTGAGGGACAGCAGATAAGGGGACAAAGGGTAGAATGGGTGTCCGAGTAGGTGTACTGGAGGTCCAGAGCTGGCAAGGGAAACTCAGAGGTGGAGGCAAGAAGACAGGGAGAAGGGGCAGTGGGGGTGCCTGTCCATTGCAGCTTGGGTGGTGAGGACTTGGGGCCAGGTACGGTACCGCTGAGCAGGGACGCTGAGTCTGGGGCGGCCGGGCCTGCGTCAGAGCCCCGAGTGGGCTGCACAGGGCTGCCCTGTTCCTCTGCCCCCTCTCTCAGTGTAGCCCTCACGGTCCTCCTGCACCCTGCAACCTGCCCACTGCCCCTCGTCCCAGAGAGGAAAGGGAATGCAAAAGAGCAGCCACCTCCTGGCCACTGGCCCTGCCACGCTGGTGAGACCGGCAGACGCGGCGAGGGGCAGCAAGGAAGCTCCTGAGAGGGCTGCCGCCCCAGGGGAGGGGCGGGGGTGAGGCGGGCTCTGTGGGCGGAGCAGGGCCCAACACCAGCCCTGTGCTGAGAGCCAGGGTGGGCTGAGTGAGGCGGAGGGCACGGGGAGCCCCAGGAGGGCCCAGTGAGTGTGTGCACAGAAATGCTGGGCAGGGCTAGGAGGGGCAATTTAATTGTGGAGGTTTGGGGGAGGGGGGGGAAGCACAGAAAAAGGAATTTCTCCATGAGCCGTGAGGCCAGGGTCTGAGACAGAGCCAGTTTCCCCTACAGAGACCTTCAGCTAGTGAGTGGGTCATTAGGAATGATAGCAAGACGGACTGGTTTTTAATCTGTGCTTGGCATCTGCCATGCGAAATGTCACGGAACCACAGTGTGGTGGAACGGGCACCCAGATGGTTACGGTCCTGCGGTAGCCTGTCACGGAGCGCCGAGGCCTCATCCCATCATCCCGACAGGCAGGAGGAGAGCCCTACGCCTGCTCGCTTCCCTTCTCTGTCACCTGGGAATGAGGCCTCTCTCCTCCCACAGCTGCCACCAAGGCACAGGCCCAGTGAGACAAGACAAACAGCCAAGTGCAGGGGACGGTCAGCCTGGGTCAGCAGCCTGGCACAGGGCTGCCTGTCTTTCTATGTTCGCCTCCCGGGAGGGGTTTCTCGGCCACCCAGGGGCTAAGTCCTCTAGGAAAGAGTTGCTGTGATTTGCACCAGGCACTGCAGTTTATTTCAGTCCTTTTCCTTTCCCAGCACATGCTGGGGAGAAGGGGCTGAGGTTGGGGACGATGGGAAGGGGGAGCCTCATTTTGTTGTCAGGAAAGTTCTTCTCTCTTGCAGAGCTTGGGAGGCTTGGCTGGCCTCAGAAGGATAGAGGTGAGTGGGGCCTTTGGAGGAGGCTGCGTGCCATGCACACCCTGAGGCACCCTGGCAAGGTACGGGCCAGGTGGGACCTACACTCACCCTCACCCGGGGTCCGCCGGCCAAGCCTGGTATCTTGGCATGCGCTGTGTCTGCAGAGGGGGCGCCTTTTTCCAGTTCACACAAAGCAACCTTATAGGCCAGCTGAATTCCCCAGAGCAGCTTGCTGCCGCTGTACCCAGCCAGGTGGGCCAGGGACAGAGGTGTGTGACAAGAACCTCCTGGCAACCTGGATCTACCGGCCTGGGCTTGGGTTCCAATGGCTCCCCCGTCCCCACCCACCTACCCACCTCTTCTTCCTGAGGAGAATGAACCAGGATGGGACCTGTCTCTCCTTTGGGGGGAGGGGGTTCTGTTTCTGTCAGCCCCAGGGGAGCAAGAGGAACAGGGAAATTACAGAATCAGCAGGGAAATTGTAACGGGAGGCGCCTGATTCGCCAGGGAGGGTTCCTTGTTCCTCTTTTTTTATTTTTAGTCGCTATTATGTTGGCAAGGAGGCCTGTGCTCATTAACCTGTATTGCCAGAGCAGAGATTCTGCAAAACCAGCTGGTGAATAAACCGGTCCCCACCCACCCCCTCTGCTCCCACCGGTTATTTATAGCTTTCCTTCCCCCTGGTGAATTAATTAACTTGGACTCCTGGCCTTGGACACTGGCTGTTGTGTTTATTTGGTGTCCCTTTGAGGCCAGCTCGGGTAAGCGTGTAGAGGGACTGGGACTGGCGGGAAGGTGGGGCTGTTGGCTGTTGCCCAGCCCGGTCACCTCCCTCCTCCAGCTCGGAGCCCGCCCCCAAACCACCCCATTCCCAGTAAAATGGGATTGAGAAGGTCTCTTGTACTCCAGCTTCGCTCTTTAGAGACTTACGAGGCTTGCGGTTTTAAAAGCCAGCTAATCTATACCCATTTGCAGAGTCTGACAACGTACTAGAAAAAACAAATCCGAAATATATCCCTTCCCCTCAGCAGGGAAGCAGGGGCCCCAGGTATGAGGCTACAAAACTCCCTGGGCCTAGAGCAGTATCCGAATGGCCATCCACACGAGCAGCTGTGCCCGGGAGGACAGGGATTCGGCAATGGAGCACAGAGAGGAGGGCACCCCTGCAAGGACCCCAGCAGCACAGGTGGGGAGCAAAGCTGCACAGGGAAGTGTGAAGGACCCCGTCGGGAGGGACCTCTCAAGCCCGGCTTCCTACTTCCCAGATAGGAGATGATAAGACCCAGGGAGGAAGAGGGGCAGCGCCTTGTTCCTTCCTTCAGCACACATTTATTAATTTCCCAGCTGGAGGATGGATGCTGGCTTATTCTGTTCCTGTAGAGTTCGAAATACCTCCTTTGTCTGTCTCGCCGTCTAACTGGGAGTCAGTATCAGCCCTGGAGACAGAGTACACCAGGCTACACCTGGCCCGTGCCTGACATTGCAGGGTTCGATAATTATTTGGGGGACTGCCTTGCCCAAGGTTACTGGAAGAGGCAAGATTATAAGCACTGCCACAACCATCTCCCTCATGTGCCCACCTGTGTCCCAGGGTCACCCCAAACACACACAAATTATGTAGAAAGAGCCCCCGGCCTTGCCCATGCAGCATTGATGACTGTCCCTTAAGTACTCCCAGCCTCGTCTCCCCTGATGGACACTCTTGTATCCCAGAGTCCCCTCCCCTGTCCCAGCCACACCCAGGGTCTGAGCTCCAGTGCAGGCTTACAGACAAGGGTATGAAAGAAGCTCCTTTCACCGCCCACAAGCTCCTCACAAGTCCAAGGCCCTAGACACCCACTGTCCAGATTTACAGCCAACCACCTGATCTCAAAGCAGGCGGCTGACCTGGAGCGGGGCCACACGGGAAGGGCTGCTCTTGGGGTACATGTCTCTTGTGGGAGATGGACACCTTGGTTCTTTCTTCCTCCAGCAATGCTGACTCCTAGAAGAAGGGGGTTGGCCTGGGTTCCCACCCATGAAGACTGGCTGCGTTTACTCTTCAGGCGGAGCTGTATCAGCTCATTGAGTGCTCATACCTGGGAGCTCCCGGTCAGCCTCTATCCAACCCTGGGACACCATCCCACAACCCGGAAGTGGCCCCCCAGGACAGTTTTGTGGTCCGGCCTTCCGTGCCAACCTGGAAAGAGGTCTTGTGGGGTCAGACGTCTGCCCTCTCGGCTCCTTGAACTATGTTGCTGAGTATGGATGATTAGTCCTCATCAGCACTGGCGATAATGTGAAAATCGCTACAATTAAACCCGGCGGGTTGGCCTTGCTCTGTGCTACAGATTAGGTGAATTGCCTAGAGGGAAATTCCCCTCTGCGGTCCCACTCCCACCTCACTCCTCGGCCTGGGGACTCTCCCTCAGCTAGGAGAGCCTTCCAGACCCTGCTGTCTCCTGCTCTCTCTGCCTCTGCCTCGTCTCCCCTTGGCCACCAGGGCTGAGGCCAAGTTCCCTGGGCACAGTTTTGTTCCTAAAATTGCCTCCTTATGCCTGCAATTTGCCATTTGCACCTTCAAAGTAGAGTGCAACTGGCTAATTGCCATAGCAATTAGGTAATTGCAGGTGCAATTAGCATCTCTGTAGCAAAGCGGAGCAGGAGGGAGAGGAGGCAGTGGGAAGAGGGAAGTCAAGGCCGGAACTGCCGGAGCCTGAAGACAGCCCAGAGGCTGCGAGGGAGAGACCCAGGGGCTGCGGGAGAGCGAACAAGAGTGGGTGGGCAAGGAGTGGCACGAGGGTGGCCAGACAGAAGACGGGCATGCGGACAAAGAAAAACTAATCGATAAGCCATGCCCCTGTCCTGGAGGGGCTGACGGCCTAAAAGGAGAAGGAGCCCAGACGGTGGCAGGAAGACGCAAGCAGGAGCAATGCAGGCTGGCTGCAGCTTCGGGGCTTCCTGGGGAAGCTGAGCCTGGACGAAGGGGTTTCCGTACGCAGACAAAGGGCTATGGGCTTGCTGGTGTGGCGTCCCAGCACAAGCAAAGGTCCTGAGGTGCGAGGGCCAAGCCTGGCGACTGAGAGAGCCTGGATGCCATGCTGCCCAGTGGGGCATTCTGCCGTGCTGGAAATATTCTGTGCCCGCACCCTCTGATGTCTTAGCCACCAGCCACAAGTGGCTATTGGGGACTGAAAATGTGGTCAGTGGAACTGAGGAACTGGGTTTTTTATTTTATTTAACTTTAAGTGAAAACATAAATAGTTACATGGATGGCATAGGGTACTAGAGGAGTGGGGGTGAGGCCAGGATGCCAGGGTCAGGGCCCCGTAGAAACTGCCCTCCACCCAGCCCGAGAGTCTGGGAAGGCGATGCCAGGTACTAGGATGAGGAGGGCAAGGAGGGACTGAAAGGAATGAGCAGGTCCCATGCTGGGATGCCGACTTTTTCAGCTTGTGCGCAGGTGAATCATCAGGAAGAGAGTTTAGTTGACCATTGGAAGTTGAAGGTTGAAGTCCTACTCCCGTCCTGCACCTCCCCTACCCCAGCTCTGCACAGGTGTCTCCTGGAGACCCGCTTCCTGAATGCTCTACAGTCTGAGAGGAAGAGAGGCTGCGAGCCTCCTCCCCTCTCTAGCCTCACATTCCCCAGGCCCAGATCCAATCCAGGACCTCCACTCATCTTTGCAACAAAACAACCTCTCAGAGGGGTAATGTGGCTTAACAGGGCACATGCACATGCATTCACACCCAAACATACAAGTAAACGCATGGTCACGAACTGTACTTGGGCACACTCACATGCACACACGCGCCCAGAGCACTTTGGGTGGCCATTGCTGGCAGGTCTGGGACCTCAGAAGGACTTTGAGGTGTCTGCCCTGTGCAGCGTGGGCTGAGGATCGTCATCAGCACCAGTGAGAGTCAAGAAAGACGCAGTCTGCAGAGCAGAGAGAAGGCGCACAGCCTGGATCCGCTGCAGGGGGCATTCGGAGCTCAGTGGCCACTGGGTCTCTTTCCTTTCCACACCTGGGAGTGGTCAGGGCTGAGTCCTCATCAGGGCCGTGAACGCCAGCCTGCATTTGATGAGGGCATGACGCCAATACAGCGGCGTGGCCTGAACCACCTTGTCCCTGCCACCTCCTCACCTTCTTTCCCTGCCTCCCGCCTCACCGCCCCCGATCATTCTCGGCTCTGCCTGCCTGTTTCCATCTCTGACCCTTGCTCCATGTCTGTTCCTCCCACTCTCGAGTAGTTCCCAGTTTCCTTCCTTCAGTCTCCTCCTGGGCTAGAACCAGACATTCCAACCCACATAGAATTCCGACCGACGTGAAATTCCCACCTGAGGACTGCCACACAAAACCTCCAGAACATTCTTTTCTTTGCTGATACTGAGACCTGCTGTGAGAGCCCTCAAGAACTGGGGCCCGAGGCTCAGCAGCGGGATGAGAAGAATCAGCCCCCGGCCAGGAGAGGTCCCGGCACACTTCGTGGGTGACAAAGAGCATGAGCCCTTTGCGTAGTCCATGTCTGCACACGCATATACATGTCCCTGTGTGCATGTGCACGTGTGTCAGGCCTGCGGTTCCCTTCTCAGTGTCTGGTCCCCGTTCGCAGGGCCCTGGGAAGGGCTGGGGAGGCACCCAAAGCAGCTCGGCTTTGGTTGGGTTGCATGAGATTTTACCGGAAAGCAGAGTACTGCCGCTGAAACAGCGTATGACCGCAGAAGCACCCTCTGTCCCTGGAGCCTTGCAGTGGGATGAGGCCAGGTGGCCTTTTACCTCCTTCCCCCCACAGTGCCGATACAGGCCTGGGTGCAAAGGGTGGGACAGCCAGAGGAGGCCTGGAGATGTCTAGAAGCCTGAGCCTCTGAGCTCCGGGTCAGTCTGTCTGTCCTCTCATGGTTGGCACTGCTCAAGTCCTGACAGGTGGTGGGGAGGGACAAGGCTGAGACCCCCCCACCAGGATGCAGTGGGGAGGTAACCGGTCGGTGGGCAGGAAGAAGATGGCTTCATATATTCAGCCCCAAACCCACCTGCCCCCAAGGCCAGGCAGAGGGACTGCCCCCACCTGCCCGCGCCCCATCCTCAGGCTACACGTCCTCATTCTGTGGCTATGCGCACACTTGGCAAGGGAGCCCCCTGTGTTTGTCCTGCTTGATTTCAGCCGTGAAAGTGCCGGGCACTGAAGCACAGCACCGGCCGGGCCTGCAGAACACTTTTCCCTGAGGAAGGACCATCAGCTGTAAGAGGTTGGGGTGGGAGCAGGGAAGGCAGAGGAAACAATGGAAACCCAGCTGTTTAAGGGGAAAAGGAATTTATTAAAGGATTTTAGGTTGATCCCCAAATGAATCTCTGGGGGAAACAGGGATCCAAATGTGAAGCCAGGATCAAATCTGACAGCCACTATAGGACTGGACATGGTGTCACTGCAGTCCTCTCAGCCAGCACACTCAGTGTCACAGGCGCCTGCCATAGGGTGCCAACCCCTGCACCGTGCCCGCAGCCACCCCTCGGAAAGGGACCTGGGAGCTGGCACCCCAGCCAAATGAGGTCTCGCCGCACGCACCTCTGCACATGCCTCACTTCAGGTTTGTGTATCTCATGGGAAACCTGCTAAGCTGAGCCTGGCCCGTGGTCGCACCCTGGCTGCAGCGAAGGCAGGAAAACTACCACGTCTTCCCGGGCAGGCAGCGACCTGAGCCAAGAGGCCCGAGGACAGACACCAGCAAACACAAAGATGGACAAATGGCCCAACGCTCCAGCCGGCACCAGCCCTCCGCACAGGCCACTCCCAATGCCCTGCTCTGCCAGCCGGTGCCCCTCCAGCCCCTCCGCGAGGACCCTGTCCTGCTGCTTCCCTCACCCCTTCCCCCTTGGTTCTGGGCCTCCACCCCCCTGTTCTAGGCCCCAGGAGGCCCTCTGCTTTAGGGACCCCATGTCAGCTTTCTAGGGCTTGTGGAGATGTCAACAGACCACGGGCTGTGCCTTTCTGGTGACATTTCACTCAGGCTGGGGCTGAGGTGTGCCCTCCATGACATTTCAGATGCAGAGAGAGAAACACACACACTGAGTAAGCTTCTTTAAGGACGGCTCTAAGAGGAGGCTCCCCGAGCAGCAGAGGGCCCAAGGCAGAGAAGGGGGTGCTTGCTGTCTACCGAGCACAGCGGTGGCTGCAGCTAACACTTAATGAGCACTTGCTGCATGCCAGGCGCTGTGTCGAGCTCTTGGCTCTTAAAATCCACGCAACAGCTTTATGGGTTAGAACTGTTATCAGCATGTGACTGATGAGAAAACTGAGGGAAAGAGAGGTTAAATAACTCTCCTGGGGTTACATAGCTACTGAGTGGCAGAACAAGGATTCGAACCCAGAGCCCTTCACCACTTCATTACGTGGCCTCTCACATTGCTTATCCCCTCTGCACCTGTACTTCTGCCTCTGACAGGTGGGCCCCAGGGTGCGAGGCACATGGTGCGGTAGAAAAAACAGATCATAGTTGGTGACATTAGGTTTTGACAAAGGCTCTGCTTTTGTTGGCTGTGTGACCTTGGGCAATTACTTAACATCTCTGAGCCTTAGTTTTCTCCCCTGCCACATGGGGCGATGAGGTCTATCTGCAGGGAGTCTGTGGGAGTAGTAATGGTTAATGGTATGTTCTTGGTGCCTGGTGCTTGGTAGGGGCTCAGGAAATGTAGGACCAAGGACATTCAGGCCTGAGCCCAAGGTGTCCAACCTGTGGCCCGCTATGAATGCGGCCTGACGCAAAAGCATAAATTTGCTTAAAACATTATGGGAGTTATTGTTTGTTTGTTTTCATTAGTTTTGTGTATTTAATGTGCAACCCAAGACAACTCTTCTTCTTCCAGTATGGTCCAGAGACTTTAAAACGTTGGACACCCCTGACTGAGCCCCCAGGATAAAAAAGTTCAGTGGTCCCCACAATAGCTCAGTGAATCTCAGATACCCAGAATGGGATAGGATATCATGGAACCCACACTCCTCTTCCTCAGACCCACACATTATGCCCATTGCCCTTCCTGGCCCCATTGAAAACACCTCCATATGCCCTCATGTGCCCTGTGCCCCTCATGACCCAGGTCCCTCCTGTTCTGAGGAGGCAGCCACATGCCCTCCCCATTCCGGTTCCCATCGGTCCTCAGAACCAGATCTGCCTTTGAAGAGACGAAGACAGAAGAAGGCAATGTTTAGTTAGCCTCATCAGGAAAAACCACCTCTCTCCTGTTGGAATCAAGGGTGTTTAAGAGGGGGAGGGAGCACTTCAAACAAGGAAGCCCACTAGGGTCGGAGAAAAGGATCCTTCTCACAGGAGAATGTTACTGGCAACAGACTTCTGTCTTGGGTTACCCTGCTGCCCTGAGGTGGTTGATGGAACCCACCTCGGGATTCTGGAAGTGTATCCTGACCTGGTGGGAAGGAACACTGATTAGTGATGCCTGCTTTGGGCGTGGGCTAAAGCCACACGTAATATGTATTTGCCAATCTGGATCTAAATGCCTGTTCGTGAAACCCCAAACCCATTCTCTCCTGCTCTGTCTCTCTTCCCTGCAAGTTCCGTGGAACGAGGGGTCTGTCATCTGAAGCACTGTCCAGACAAAACCCTCCAGCAGCCTTCCATAATCGCATGGCTGTTTTGTTTCTTGTACAGCCCTCCTTTTCTGTGAAATGATGAGGGTCTAGAATACTGGTTCTCAACCAGGGCCACTTTTGCCACCCAGAAGACATTTGGCAATGTCTGCAGACATTTTGCGAGGGAAGGGGGAAAGGGGAGAGGGTGGACGAGACTGGTCTCTCACAGGCAGAGGCCAGGGATATTGTCAGGCATTCTATAATGCCAAGGACAGCCCCCCAAACACAGAATTATCTGGTTGAAACTGTCTGTAGTACTGACACTGAGAAACCCAGGTCTAGAGAGTATACTGTTTTTTTGCCCCCACTAGACTAATCTGCTGGGCTCTCTACACCAGCACCCCTAACCTTCCAAACTGGAATCAACCTCTCTCTCCTCTTCACAATCTCCCCAATCCTTGACCCCCGCCGCCCCCCCAGCATCCCTCACCTTGGCTGAAATCCTTTTAAGATCTAACCAGGCCTCATCTCTCACCCAAGTGCTTCTACTTGCTATTTCCTCTTCTATCGTACAAACAAACTTCCATGAAGCAGACTTCTGTTCATCCTTTACAACTCAGATTAGATACCACCTCCTCCAGGAAGACTTTCCTGCCTCACCCTCCAAGAGGATTAGTGTAACTAGTTACCCCTCTGTGCTACTTCTATATCTTGCAAAACCCTTTGCTATCATGACATCATCCTACATTGTATTTTTAAAAATTTATTTCAGTGACCACTTTCTTCATCCGACCGTTGGTTCCTGAAACGCAGGGACTGGGGTTTATTCACTCCCTTATTCCTAACTGAGCACATTGCCTGGCGCAGTGGAAGGCCCGTAAGGAGGGCTGCTGGGTTGCTGGGCTGCTGGGCGGGTCTTGCCTGGGCCTGACCCCAGAGTCGGTCCTTGTTAGATTCCCCCCAGCAGAGTCACTTGGAAGGTGATCTCACACTCAGCCTCTGGTCCTCATAGGCTGTGTGACCTTGGGCAAGGTGCTCACCACACCTATGTCTCAGTCCCTTCTTCAGAAGGTGATAATAAAGTGATAATAATCAAATCTACCACATGACGATCATGATTAAATGAGCTAATATATGTCTAGCAGTGCCTGACGCACAGGAAGGGCTCAGGCACAGTTAGTGCTGAGTATTAGATAGCATTGTCCTAGCCATGTCATAATCCTGCTTTGGGTGCCCTCGGGTTGTCCCGTTTCTTCACGGACATTTGTATCTGGGAGACATGACTGCCTTCCACTACAGCTGCCACCTACTTCCTGTCACTGATGTCTCCCTGAACGTTCACATGATTCTTGGCTGAGTCAACCTCCTTTTCTGTGCCCGGGCTCCTACAAGCCCATCCTTCTTGTCCGCCATCCGACTCAAGTCCCCTTGTAAGCCCCACAGCGCCTAGCAGAGAGCCAGTCCTCTTAGATTTACTCGAGAAGTCCTTGCTGGGTGAAGGAATGACTGATGGGACTTGTCAAGTAGGAGCTGAGGGCTGTGGGGGAGGGGGAGGAGAGGCTGTGGAGTGGGGAGGCCAGGAGGCAGGCCTCTCCAGAAAGCTCAGGGCTGTTTCCAGGCTGGCTGATTGGTCTTGACAAGCAGGATGGAGGCTGAGCAGCCCCTTGTCCTTTGCACTTTAAAAGGCCAGCACCCCTCCCGGAACCTTCCCTCAGAGACCTGCTAAAATAATACATTTAGACCTGCCAAACCCAATCGCTTCCGTCTGTCAGGCTCCCTGCAAATAGCATTTCTGAGCAGAGCTCAGCGAAAATACGATTCCAAACAGCATGGGGGCAATCGTACATCAATCGAAGAAAAACATTTTCCCCTTCCCTTCCACCAGCCCCCATAATTGCATTTTAAAACCGTTCCTGTGTTTCTGGGAGAGACACCACGGTACCTGTTGCTTTTTAAGTCAGAGCTGAACCATGCAGCAAAATGAGGCCAAACAGCAAAATTATTTTGATTTATTTCCTAACGTTAGAATTTGGAGCTTGCTGCAGGGACTCAGCCGCGAGAAGACGAGCTGATGAAAATGTATTTTTCCCTGTCGTTACCCTTTTAAATAGATGGGTGTTTTATCCTTCCTTTTGGCCACTTTGCTGTGCTAGAATGAGTTTTGTGGTGCCCTGGCAGGCCTTGGGCTTCCCTTCTCAACATCGGAATGGCCGCCCAGTCCTCCCTTCTCTTCCTCCCGGTGCCCACAGCTCAGCAGTGCCCTCCTCAGGGGCCAGTTTTGAAGCGGAGCTCTCTGAGGGGCGGAGGGGAGGTCACCAAGGCCTTGTGGGAATGTCTATAGTACCCCTTCTTCTCTAACTGGGAGGCAGGGGGACCAAGGGGACAGAGTTATTAAGGAGCCAGAAGAAGAAGAGAGCAGGTGGATCTGAAGACAAATGGAGACAGTGCCACCATGGGCCGAACCATGCCCGGTTGTGGTTTTAAAATCAGGGAAGCCTGGATTTGACCCCGGATTCCACTACCTGCCGCCTGGGAGGTGGCCTCAATGTACCCTGCCTCCCTGCCCTGCAAGATACAGGTCTTATCCCCAAAACCAGGGCCAGAGGAGCTCAGGGCCCTCCTCTAAATCTGGGATGACTCCTGAGCCTCGCTAGGGGCCCAATGGGCCAGGCTCTCTGCCTGGCTTCTCAAGGACAGGGGTCCCTCTTTCAGGCCGCACGGCAGGCACGGCTGCGGACCACGGGCCTCCGGGTATTGTCTCAGCGATTAGCACCCTCTTCCCAGCTGCCTCGCTCCTTTGCTGCTTGTTCCCACAACTCCAAACCCCCTCTCCCCTCTGTGGGAGCAGCTTCGGCTCCTCTGAAGGGGCCCCTCCTCCGCCATAGGTTCAGCCACAGGTTTTCCTCAGCCGAGACTGTTCTCCTCCTTCAAGGAATTTCAGGGCCAGCCGCTAAGGCTGTTTTCCACTTTGTATGAGAATGAAACTAATTAATTACCTAACAGAAGTGCCTAGCCCAGGACTCCCTGCTGAGTAGGCCCTCCCCTGGGAAAGTGCCAGCGCCTCTCAGACCCCACAAGCTCCCTTCAAGGAAGCTAGCGTGGGGCCCCTGGGACTCCACATCCGACTGGAAAGCAGAATCCATGCTTGAAGCCCACGTGGCTTCCTGAAGGTTGAAGCTGAGGACAGTCGCTCCTCCTGGGGAGGTGTCTGGGAGGAGCGCTGTTCTGGCAGTCGGTCCAGCTACACTGTGCATGGGCTTGGGGTGCCAACGGCCCCCAGAGCTTTGATTCCTCACCGAGTCACATCTATGCTGACGATGGTTTCAGTGCCCGCTTGGTGCAGATATTTCCCGGTCTCTCACTTCTCCGGGCCCTCCTATCTGCCGCAACACTTCCCCGCCTGCATCGGTGGCAGAGAGGCAAACAATGTCCCCTTGCAGATGGGGGCATTTGAAGCCCGAGAGGCCAAGCGACACCAGTTCCCTTGGACACTGGATGGAAGACATAGCCTTACCAAATCCCGCTGTCTCCTGCAAATCTGCGTGGAGAAGGAGGTGGCAGTACAATGTGAGGGAGCCTCCTGCCAGCCCTGTCTCAAGGGCAGGCCCAGCAGGTTGCCACGGAGACGCAGTCATTTAACGGAGCTAATGGTAGTTCTGTGCAGGCTGTAGCACTGATTACGGGGCCTGGAGCTCTCAGTGCAAGCAGCCCGCTCCTGCAGAGCAGGTTGCCGCCGCCGCCCCCCCGCCCCAACGCCGCACGGCCAGCACCACCCCAGAGGGCCCCGGCTGTGGGCAGCGCACTGCTTCCCGGCTCCTGCATACTGATCGTCCCGTGGCCCTTTGAAAGCTACGTGCCCACCTCTCCCATCCTTAGTTCTTGGCTATGGAGCGAACTATACGATGAGGGCTCAATGAGGTACACTCTGTAAAGTGCAGAGGACTGCCCCCACACAAATGAAAAACCTAGTAAATTTATGTCTTTTAAAGCCTGTTCTCTCAGAAGCCCAAAGAGGATGAGAATCCAGGGCAAGAACTATGGGGCCCTGGCTGTCACTTAGGCCCACTTTTCTCTATACGATGTATCTAAAACAAATCTTCACGTGTGCTATCTTCACACCCCTGAACACCCTTCCCTCTCCAGTCCCCAAAGGATGTCCCGACCCCAAAGCCAGGCAGGAAGAGTCAGGGAGGTAGCCAGAAACCCTCAGGTGTGCCCTGGGACCTCCTCTCTCTGACATCTGCATGCATTACTTTGGAACCCTGGGAAGCCTAGACGCTTCTCTGACTAGTTGGTTCCCAGTTTCCTGGTCTTGACTGACTTATGGGGCTTACCATGTGCAGAGCTTTGGGCTTTCTTGTCTCATTCTAGCCTTGCTAACTTATTTTTCAGGCAAGAAAACATAGGCTCAGGGCAGTTGAGTAACTTGCCCAAGGTCACACAGCAAGTCGCAGAGCAGGATCTTCTAGAACCAGGGTCTTCCCAACCTGAAGTTGGGGATCTGAGCTGCCTTTGAGAGAGGGAAGCCAAGGGGTCAAAAGCCAGAAGCCAGGGGGCAGCTCTGCCCCTGTGACATGAAGCAGGCCCAGGAGGCTCTGCCAGGGCTCTCCGGCCTGACCCTGTCTGGGACTCCCGGGGCTTGATTAGGGTGATTTATTTTTCTAGCAGAGCAGGAGGCCGAGAGAACTCCTTGAGGAAGGTACGGGCGGCTGCTTCCAGCTCCCTCTCCTAGGACAAGTCACACAGGAGCAGGTGTTCACACCCCTGCTTCTCAAGGCTTCTGGGAAACATAGTGCGGCCAGGGCGGTGGGGGGCGGGTGGGGCATCTAGCCCCAGCTGAGCCTGGTTCTGTTGCCTGTGATAAACTTCAGCTTAAAGCGCAGCCCTGGAACACGGAGGGGCACTTCTCTGTCCTGCCCCACCAAGCTCCCCAACCCTCTCCGTCTTCCCCCTCCTTGAGGAGGGCCAGGAGGAGCAAGGTGGCAGTCCTCAGAGGTGTTCTCCGATGGAGGCTGCTTCCAGCAGCCTGGGCCCGAACAGAGGAAGGTGGCTGCCCAGGGGCTCTGGGCAAGCCTCGGGCTCCTCTTGGGCAGGCCTGCAGGCTATGGAAATGATGAAGCTGCTCCCTGGTGACAGCAAGGCCGCCTTCCACCCTGGGTACCATGGAGGAGCAAAGCTGCTAAGACCTTGGAGACCATCGAGAACTGGGAAAACATGAGGCCCAGAGAGGGGAAGTGCACGTGAGACGGCAGAGGCTGAGCTGGCTTGGCTAGTGAGACTGCAGAGACCACAGCAGAATGGGACAGACAGGCAGCACCAGCAGGCGGCGGTGCCTTAAATAGACACTGAGTGCTGGCGCCTCGGGCCATCAGCCCAGGCCCAGGCAGGTGGGCAATTGCCCATTTGGTGTGGGTTTGGAGAGATTTTAGAAACTTGGTTTCAGTTTTTGGGAAGAACTCAAGCGAAGCATGAACAAGGAACGAGGCAAGTGTCACAGAAAGCCCCCCCGGAGCTGGGGCCTGGGGCTCTGGCTCAGTCTTGGTCGGCCCTTTTGTGCCAAGTGGCTGGATGCCGTTGCCGAGCTTCTCTGTCCCCCTTGTCTGTCAAGTGCAGGAAGTAACCCCCCGGGCCAACTTCCCCAGGGGGTGAGGGAAGATCTGGCGAGCAAAAACAATCAGACAGCGATCAGCCCCGCAACAGGGAGGCTGCATTGCTCACATACACCCCAGGCAAGATGAGTCTGGCCTTGGAGAAGAGGCCAGGATTTATTTCTGCAAGAAGGGGTGTTTTAACAGAGAGGCCATGCTAACCGCCAGCATTAACAGGGCACTGCCGGTGCCAGACTGTGCCGAGGGTGTCACCTCATTCTATGTACTCTTCCTAACCCTTCAAGGTGGCTTTCCCCCATCCCTTTTCAGATGAACCATCAGAGATGCCGAGAGGTTAAAGGACTTGCTGATAGCCAAGAGCAGGGACTTCTATGGAGGAGTGTCTCCTCCGGGGCCCCTGGCCCTACTGTGTTAAGGCTCTGAGGGGGCGGCAAAGATAATAAGCAGAGTACAGGGCTGGCAGGTGAGGATCCAGCCTGGAGCCCAGCCTGGAGCCACCCTACCAGGTGAGACCGATCCCCCGTCAGGAGGAGGGAAGAAGGGCCATAGCACCTGCTCAGCTTCCTGGGCGGTTGTGAGGATTAACTTATGTCTTAACACGGCACCTAAAGCTGTACATGGTAATCACAATTATAACAGTAATAAACTAGTCACTGAAGCAGTGTAACGGTCCTTGAAAAGACTTCCCTGCTCAGGGCAGCGTTGCACTTTAGCCGACCAGGGCACTGGGATCGCTGGAGGCCGGCTCCAGGCCTCAGGGAGGTGCTTGGCGTAGTGCGCGGGTCTCACAGCTTTCGTGGTCAGAAGCCCACCACCCTACTCCACTGTGACTGTCTGTGACCTGCCTCCACTCTCTCCGGGAGTTTGTGGGTAGTGTTTACAGCCCAGACCTGCTCCATCCTGGGTAGCCTCACACTCAGACCTTTCCTGAAGACTTTGGACCTCACCCAGGCTGGGGAGTGTGCATACACAGAAGCAGCGGGCGTGCGAGGAGACCAAAAAAGGGGACTTCTTGGTTGCAGAGGGCCAGGTAGTCACTGAAGCCAGCCCTTGGCTTAAAGGAATCTTGGACGTGTTGACTTGAGCAGATGGGAGAGAAGGTAGGGACAGGAATTGCAGGCAGGAGCCAAGCCTCAAAAAAGGTTGAAAGGTGGGAATGAGGCTGAGAGGAACAAGCTTAGCCTAAATGGTCACAGGGTGATGGCAGGTCATGTGATCTAGAAATCAAGACAGACTTAGGCTGGCCATGGGAGGAAGTGAGGAGCCACCTGCAGGCTTTCAGGCAGATGAGGGGCTGTTGGACGGGACCTGTCCGTCCCGCCCCTGTAACTGCTCTTTACTGTTGAGTAAAGGGCTCCTCAGAACCTATCCTCTGCCTCAACCCCAGACATTGCAGGCCACGGAGGCAGCCGCGTGACCTTGTACACACCTACCAGCTGTCGTTTTGTGGTCTGCCTTTCAGCAGAAGACAGAACAAGCCACATGCAACCCCACTCAAGGTCACCCCACAACGACCTAGAGTGAAGATGGCCTCAGCACAGAGACACATGCAAATGAGCATGGAAATAGTGACAAGGGCACCTGGGTGGAAAGGTTTCTTTTCCCAGGCCGCGGGTGGGGAGGTGGGTGGTAGAAGGTGAACAGAGGCTGAGGTTATTTTGAACGTGACTGAGTTCAGCTCTCTCACGTCCTGCATCGAGAGAAGCAAAGGTTCTGTCTTCACAGCCCAGATCACAGTTCTGGGTCTTTCTCCCAAGCAGGTGATCTGGGCTAGCTACTTCTCTCTGAACCCTGGTTTCCTCGAAACCTATAGAGAAAAAGTGCAAGGCCTGGCTCACCACATCCTTCACATGCATTTTACCGACTTTCTACCTTGTGACCCGAGAGATCCGATGTTCACACAGAGGGGTCTTGAATTTGAATACCCCAGGTCCCAGCAGGCAACATCGCAAACACAGAAAAGTGCATGAGGCCACCTGATGCAGAGAGCAAGACTAACCTAGCCTGGTTCCTCTGACTTCTAAAGCCCCATGTGTCAGATGACATGACACTGGACATAGAGAGCTCTAAAGATCCCATCAAAAAGCCACTAGAACTGAAAATTGAATTCAATAAAGTAGCAGGGTACAAAATAAATATCCATAAATCAGTTGTATTTTTATATGCCAATAATGAACTATCAGAAAGGAAAACTAAGAAAACAATCTCATTTACAATTGCATCAAAAAAATAAAATACCTAAGCATAAATTTAACCAAAGATGAAAAAGACCCATACTTGAAAAATTATAAAACACTGAAGAGAGAAATTGAAGATGATATAAATAAATGGAAGGACATACTGTGCTCATGGATAAGAAGAATTAACTCATTAAAATGTCCATACTACCCAAAGTGATCTATAGATCAATGGAATTCCCATTGAGAAAACTAGAACAAATATTCCAAAAAAATATGGAACGACAAAAGACCCCGAACCTGAATAGACACTTACCCAATAGGACATATAGATGGCCGAAGGCATATGAGAAGATGTTCAACATGACTAATCATCAGGGAAATGTAAATTAAAACCACAATAAGATATCACCTCACGCCTGTCAGAATGGTTGTCATCAATAAATCAACAAATAACAAGTGTTGACGAGAAGGTAGAGAAAAGGGAACCCTGGTGCCCTGTTGGTGGGAAATCAGATTCGTATGGCCACTGTGGAAAACAGTATGGAGTTTACTCAAAAAATTAAAAATGGAACTGCTTTGCTGCCCAGCGATTCCACTGCTGGGAATACATCTGAAAAAACCTGAAACACTAATTTGAAAGAATATATGCACCTCTATGTTCATTGCAGCATTATTTACAATAGCCAAGATTTGAAAGCAGTCCAAATGCCCATCAGTAGATGAGTGGATAAAAAAGTTTTGGTACATTTACACAATGGACTACTACTTGGCTATAAAAAAGAAGGGAATCTTACCTTTTGCGACAGCATCGATGGACCTGGAGAACATTATGCTAAGTGAAATGAGTCAGTCAGAGAAAAACAAATACCATATGATTTCACTCACATAAGGAATCTAATGAACTAACAAACAAAATAGAAACAGGCTCATAGAACAGACTGACAGCTGTCAGAGGGGAGGGGAGTTGGGAGGCTGAGTGGAAAAAGTGAAGGAATTAAGCAAAAAAAAAAAAAAAAAAAAAAAAAGCCCTCCGAAAAACCAACAACATTATGATGATTACCAGAGAGAAAGGGGGGCAGGGTGAGGTATGGTAGAAGAGGGTATGGGGGGGTATAAATGG